>JAJLSH010000201.1:134671-169022 GCA_030567475.1 Ambrosiozyma angophorae | reverse complement strand
TTCTTCTTCTTCTTCTTCTTCTTCTTCTTCTTCTTCTTCTTCTTCTTCTTCTTCAAAATCGTCTTCATCTTCATCCTCATCTTCATCCTCTCCTTCTTTCATCATTACATGATCTTTATTATCGTTATAATCATCTTCCTCTTCACTATCACTAATTAAATCATCATTTTCCTCAATAACTTCATCAAAATTTCTCTTCCTCAAAAAAGTTGGAGTTATCAATATACCTTTGCGATTATCATTCAGTAAATTTGAAGTAGAACTAGTTGCATTACTTGACAAACTATCATTAGAAGCAATTTCACCCTTACCTTTGACAAAAAATTTTCCACCTGTAGAATACTTGCTATCAATCTCTTTTTCGATTACTGGATTAAAATTTAAAGGAGCAAATATAGACTTTCTTCTTTTTGGTGTCACTAATCCGTTTGAAAAGCTATGTTCTTGTTGTTCTTCTTGCTGAAATTGTTGCTGTGGTGGCTGCCGTGTCCGTTCTGGTGATGATGTAGGATTTGGTTTTTGTATACTCGTTTCGTGATCAGGAACCGGAGAAGCAAATATTTGAAAGGGAACGGGAGATGGTGCCCCAGGATCTTCATATAGCAAAGTACTAGACTGCGGTGGATTCAAATCAATACTTATTAAATCATCTTTGCTGGCAGGTGTCTTAGGGATTTCAAAAGTAGCTGAATCAGCCTCAGCATTCTCAGAATCTTTCATACCTACATCAGTCGCTATGTCAGTAGAAGCAGGGCCTATCTTATTGTCGCCTTCATTCATATCGTCATCAATATCACCACCATCACCACCAAACAAATCATCCCAATCGTCATATCCAATATCACCAGAACCTGAACCTTCTTCTTCATTACTTTTAGCAAATACTTCTTCTTCTTGCCTTTCTTCTTTAATATCAGATAAATTAAATTCATCCTGTTGGACAGGCATAGTTTGGGAATTAGTTATGCCTTGAGGTAACATATCGCACATTCCCCAGTCTTTCAATGAATTATTTATTGTTCCTGGGCTCGGCATTATAAAGCCAGGGGGTGAAATAGAATTAGTTAACATTAGATCTGTCGGTGAACCAGAATGTTGTATTTGATGAGATTGTGCTTGTTGTTGTTGCTGCTGCTGCTGTTGCTGGATTTGATTTGTCCTTTCTTTTTCTTGTTCTCTTTCATATTGTTCATTAACAAACACAAAATCAGATATCAAGCCATATGGATCTTCAACTTTATATGGATCTTCTTCTTTTTCGACATCACAAGAGTTAACCTTTGTCGTTGACTCAATCACCTGACCATCATATGATAATTGGACAAAACATAAATCTACAGGCCAAATAATATACTTTGTTGTGGTACTATTCATCGTTTCCAAATATCTTGAAATACAAGGGGTCAGACCATTCATATGATTTATATTTGGGATTAATTTAATCCACTTGGTAGTATTTAGTAATTTAACATTCAAATGTTCTTGTAACAAGGCAATTAAACCTTCATAATTAACTGGAGATTCCGTAGTTAGAGAATCTAAAACAGATCCTTTGAACGGTATACAACGTACAGCAGATGGAACTAAATATATTGCAAAATCTTTTCTATCCTTTAATATATTCAATACTTCAGATAGCTTACAAAAAAAAGGATATTTGGAAACAGTTATATTAATCATTAACTCATTCTTTGAATTTAATGAAGGGCTGCTCTTAATAATTGAATACTTTGAAATTGTTTTTTTATTAGTAGCACCAGAACTTAACAGCTGTGTACCGAAAGGAAGAATATCAATATAAAAGGTATCATCAATTTCATGAAGGTTTGTTAATTTCATTAAAGTATACTTTTTCACGGCCCGTAAGAAACTTAAATAAATAATATTAATGGGCCTTTTAACTAATCCGGAAGGTACTTCTTGATTTGTCTGCTTGAATATCGTATCTGAATTAAATTTGGATGCAGAAACTAGTTTTAGGCTCATTTTATTTTCTAATATTATATTATCAATCGCATCTTTTAATTGATTGAACAAACTAACCGAATTTTCAACAATTTCAATTTGGAAAACACAGATCTCCTTTTTAGCAACAAATGACATAACATCATGAATGTTATAATCTTTGTTTAATTTATCTTTGATTAATATATCATATGAATGAATCTGTTGTAAAGGTGATGTCTTGTTTTCTGATGAGGATGAAGTGTCAGTGGATGGAGGAGTGTCTTGAATTTGATAAAAGTATGCATTGATTTTTCCAACTGTGGTAAACTTATAGTAGTTCGTTAAGGTAAGTGGCGGATCAGGATTACTTGTAATGTTTGCTGGAATTCCATATATGTTACTGAATGCAAAATTACCTGTGTTTGGTCGAAGGTTATTAGGTGGGTGTAGTGTTTGTAGTTGTTGAGAAGGAAATTGTGAATTTTGAAATAGCGTCGGAGGTTCCTTGAATATGGGATTCAAGTCCTGTAGCTTGAACATTGTCCAGTGAATACGTTAGTGCTTAATTACGTTTGATCTATAATGGTTGAACAAGTTGGAGAGCGAGCAGGCGGCGGTGCAGGGATCGATTATAACAGAGAAGCATACAAAATAAAAGAACTAAATAGATCGTAAAGGTAGAGAGACCCTATGACGATTTAGGAGTGTACTTTGAGGCATTACCACCGGCTGCAGCTGTCTGCTCCACACCAAATATCATCTTTGCTTGACCTTCTACTGCGTAAGTAACCAAGACTTGTTTAGATGTACAACAGTATATGTATAAGAATTACCATCATCACAGCTCGCAGTATCATTAGTGACGAAGTCATGTAACTCTTCATAACAACTCTCAGATAATCACAGAAAGCTGTGGAATGGCTACGACTACCAAATCCATGTGAGACGTTATCACTTAAAACTTTGGTGGTACCATTAGTAACACCTTCGAAATGAGTGGAATTTGGAATTTAAACGGCGCATACAGCATCAGTAGTAAGGGTTTGATAATTAATGTCCCTTAAAATTCGGACTGGTTCGTCAGAAATCGCAAACACAATAGTATAAGCTGTTCAAGTTGAAGTTACATTTTCAGAACCACTAGAGAAAACTACAGAAGTCAGAATTGGGGTTTTAGTTTGAACTTAAAAATACGTAATTTAACTGACACCTGAATAAGCGTAATGCTTAGGATCCGGTCATATAACAAATTAGATCGAGCATAGTAGTCTTGATAGGTATGGAATGGTTAACAATCATTTGTATGTTTCTGTGTCTTAATTGACGTCAGTTGAGCAAACGAAAAAATAATTTGATTCTGAGCCAGAGACGTCAAATGTTCCAAATGAAGACTCATCGACCAATACCAACATAGGTTTCGTTACGTTTTAAGGCTTGATCACACAAACGACATCTAAGCTGAAGAGTCAACTTCTAGAGAATTCAGCATACTAAAGCACATACCATAAGTATGAACAGAAAGTTTTGAGTTTGTTCATCATTCTTCATTTCATAACTTCAATGGTTGTTCTACTATGATGTTTTCATCAACAATATAAATTTATTATCAGCCCATCGTCGCGTCGGCGCGACGTCTGTTTAGCAACCAACTGCAGACCAGCCATCAACTAAGAAGTTTATAAGCCTCTCATCTAAATCAGCAGCTCAACTTTTGGATAGATCAATGGCTGGGTTTCCAGCTTATACCATATTCAGCTACGGTGATATAAAAAGTACTTAACTTTTCCCCTTTAAGTTAGACTCAAGTATGCGTTGAATTTCTTGATTAGATCAATCCCGCATATAGACAATTATTCAAAATTCAAAATGCAATTTTCTAAATCAACTCTATTCTTTACATTATTACAATTAACATCTGCTTTAAATGTATACACTAAGACCTACGTTGACGAAAGTGGCTCAACTTTATATACTGAGGTTCCAATTTATCTTGTGAAAAGAGAAGCTGTCGTTTACTCCGGTGTTAGTGATGATGCCTCGGACTCGGCTGCAACTGAATCTGAAGCTACCTATTCTAATGCTGCTGAAATAGGTACTTCTTATACCGCTACCACTTCAACTGCAACTGCAAATGCTTACAGTACTGCTACGGCTGAAGAATACTACTCTACTTCAACAACTACTGGATATGGAGATGCTTCAACTGAAGAATCTATCGCTACTTCAACCTCAACTGGTTCGGTCACTTTGAGTACCGTTTACGTTGATGATTCTACCGTCAGTACCTCCGGTTCTGATGCTGCACAAGAGACTGCCACTAATACTGGTTCGACTGGTACTGCTGCTACTAGTTATGGTGCCTTGGGTAATTTAGGTGCAGCTTCTACAGAATCATGGGCTTTATCTTACGAAAGTTCTTTAGCTGCTGCTAATAATGCTTACACTACAAATTCTGCCGTTAGCGATTCAACTGGTTTATATACTTCAACATCTGGTTCATCCGGAAGTGGTTCTTTCACAACGTACTATACTACAACAAGTGTCGGCAGTGAAGTGTATACATCTACTGTTTCAACAATGGTTACTGAAACGGTTACGTCAGTTGGCTCTGATGGTTCAAGTAGTACTTATGTGACAACAACATATTCGGCTGTTGTCAAAGTCGAATCAAAGGAAATAACAAGCACTATCACAACTGACTCTGAAAATGGAGGTTATAAATTAAGTGTTTTTGGTAGTGCTTCTTTATTTGGCTCTCTATTTGCGTTAATACTAATGTAAGATTGTACTTTGATTAGGTTGTCGTTAAAGTTGTGTTGTTCTTTACTATTTTTTGATCTTTTATCTCTGTCTTTTTGAATTACGCAAGTATATTTATTATTGCATCGCTTGCTTGATTGATTTTGTATATTAGTGCTCTAGTTTTTGTTTTGTTTTGATTTGTTTTGTTTTATATTATGCATCTCCTGTAGTTTAATTTAAATATCTTCTATCTACATTAAGCTACCCCTTAACCCGGACGTTTGTGAAAAATTAGGCTAAATAAGTTTTTGGAATCGTACCTTTGGATTTTAATTGCAAAAAGAGTTGTAACAAAATAATGTCGTTGAGCTAAAATTTAGCTCCTTTTCTAAAGTCTTGTAAAACCGTTTTTTGGAAAAGCAAAGAGATGTTTAAAATTACGTAATTTGGTTCACTTGGCTTATCAAATCTTGTAATTTAAGCTTGCAATTTTATTGCTGTTTCTAGACCATAACTGGTGTACCGTGTACAAGTATCCCTAAAATCCTTGGTATGCATAGGCAACTGTTCACATGATATACTTTTAAAAGTTTAACTAGGAATTAAGGAAAGCTTTCGAGGCTTAAAGGGTAACAATTGTTTTAAAGTTGCAAGCACACAGTTGGACCAAATTTTATGGGTGTGGTGCAATGGTTGTCAATCTAATCTTCAGTAGATGTACGGGTGTAAGACGCCATCTTTAAGATTCCATTTATAACCACGCTTTCACGCTTAGAATTCAATTTATTTAAAAAATAGTAATTTTATAAGGTATATAATTGGAGACCTAAAATCCTTAAAAGAGGGAAATCTTGCACTGTGAAACGCCTGCTGCTATATATAGAGCGCGTTATGTGGTGGCAGAGTAACATAGAATTTGGTAAAGGAAGTCGTCTCCTCGTATACGTTCCAGCGTGAAACCAGGCTGTACATAGTAAGTCATTTGCTGAACTCCTACCTGGTGACCACCATGGGACATATTTTGTCGATAGCCTAAGGCCATCCATCTCAGGCTTAGCCTTAGTTAAAGCTCTTCCTAGATTTCTTCGCTAGATTATTAAACACAATGGAACATATCAAATTTACAACCATGAACTTTATCCCGTTAGATTGATTATCCACTCCAACCCACATAAATAAATACAGCATTCAAATGAAGTTTGAGTTACACAAGAAATTTATATAGAGGCAAGGATATGTCGTTTGTCCCGCATCCGCTAGCAGAGCAGCTTGTTGTAACTACATACTAGGTAAATAGCTAATCATTTATGTATCAAAAAGCTCATAAGCCATAAGCAAATGCGTTTACGTTGAATCTCAGGTCCAGACTCTACCTAAGTCTAGTTCCTCATAAGACAGCTGTGTGCCAATTGGACCTTAACTAGGCTTCGGGGTTCACTATAAATACCCAGGTTATTCCAATTCACCCAAGCTATTATTTGGCGCTTTCCTTTTTAATCATCAACTTTGCAATTATCTTTAAGTATATCATCAATAAAATGAAATTCACTCAATTCAGCCTAATAGCCTTATTAACAGCTTTAGCACGCGCTGCTGACACCTCTACATCTGACGGTGATACCATTTATGATACTATTGTCACCTCGGCTTTAGCTGAAACTGAAACTGATGTTGAAATTGAAACTGATTCCACCTCTTCCAGTGCAAAATCATCCTCTGTAGCCTCTGGTGTGAATACTGTCTCTTTGTCGGCCGCTACTTCATATCTAGCTTCCGCTTCCGCATCTGCTTCTGAGTCTGTTTATGCTTATACTTCTGCTCCCGTTTCTGGTGATGCATATGCTTCTGCTTATGCTTCCGCAGCAGTTTCGGCTGTAGCTTCCAAGTCATCATCCAAAGAAAGTTCCCATTCGACGGCTACCACAAATGATTCTGATTCGGTCTCTTCATCTGAGTCCACTTCAACTTCTTCATCTAAATCCTCTTCAGCTTCTTCATCTGAGTCTGCTTCAACTGCTGGTGCGGCTTCTTGCGTGCCAGCTTTTGGTTTTGGTTTAGTTGGTTCTTTTATGGCAGCTTTAATATAAACCAGTTTTCAATTAATTCCAAATTATTTATAACATTTTTGATCATCCATTGTATATTATATCTTTCATTTTTTACAACTTGCAAAACGCTAACTAATTAAATCTCAAATGGATATAGCATCATAATTGGTAACTGTGGGCATAAACCTAAGTTGGCATTGTCTGGTAAATTCTTCTGTTTTCATTTGTAGAGCCGCCCAGATGAAACTTTCTAGACCGCAAAAGTACATTATAGCTACCAGACCTTTTAAAAGAAGCCATTTCGTATATAATGTTGCAAACAAAGGTTCTTACTCTGCCCTTCAACACATAGCAACTCTTTTTTACTTAATATTTATCTAATGATAAGGTAGTTCGTATTTCCGCCAAGAACGCTGCAATAAAACATATATTTGTTAATTCTCATTATGCCCACAATACTGTGTGAAAGCAGAATACTAATACTTCGAAACTGACAAACTTTTGTAAGTCACTTATAAGACAACATATGTCTTCACCAATTCAGGGACTTGCTTCTTAAAAATCCTCGAGTTCAAACTGACCAAAACTGATGTTTAACGGTAGCAACCGAGCGTGATCTTCTTTTGGGAATGGTCTCCCTTCTCGACTTCATTGCCACAGCCGTGCAGACTCGTGGTCGTAATAAGGGAGAATTACAGTTTTGACAGAGAGCTATAAATATCACCTACTTTGTACCATTTTTGATTTATCACTATGCTGTAATAATAATTAAAACCATATCACGTTAATTAAAATAAGATGCTTTTTTCTAGAACAACATTTTTATCCGTCATCTCAGTTTTACTATTAAAGGCTAATGCAGAGTTATCGTCAGATGAAGTTTCTGAGCTAGAAGTTTTATTCAGTGATATTGAAGAAAACCAAGATGAATACTATTCGTATATTGTCTCAAATACAGAATTTTCTTTCCCAACCGATTTGATTTCTTTATACACCCAAATTACAACTTATACCGATGATTCATACACTACTTTATTAAACAACGTTCCTGATGCCGAGTTTTCGTCAATTGAAGAACTAGTTACTCAGTTACCTTGGTATTCTTCAAGATTGTTAGCTGAGTTTGCTGCTGTCCAAACTGCTGATTCCACAGTTACTGCTTCTGATTCCGCTTCTTCTGGTACTGGTTCAGCTAGCGTTTCTAGTGCTCATGATTACTCATCTACTTATGATTACTCATCTGCTTCTGATTATTCATCAGGTTCATCTCACACTAGTGAAAACGCTAGCAGTTCAATATCTTCAGTCTCCCACTCATCTTCGTCTGCCAAAGAATCATCTGCAGTCACAGGAGCATCTTCAAGCGCATCAAACTCAACTTCAGGTAGTTCAGCATCTTCGGCAGGTGCCAATGCTATGTATGGTCAATCAACTGCTCTTGGATTAGGATTAGTTGGTTCTTTAGTTGCTGCTATTTTATTATAATTTCCATTTTTGATGCTATTCTACTAGGTCAATGGGTTGTTCTAAATACTTCTTGATATATTGTTCTTTTTTTTACACTGATTTTGGAGTACTTATTAAAATAAACAATTTTTAAAAATAGTTTATAATTATGTATTTCATTTTTGTTAATTTTACTTTTGGTGTGACTCAAAGCAACCGTGGCGCCATTCTAAACGAATGTCGTAAACTTTACTCTCGGTACCTTGGTAACCGAAGACAATACTTATTTGCGTTTAGTTATTCCGATTTTCAAAAGGAGCGCCCACTTTTTGTGTAAACCGGATCAAATTGAAACTTTGCGACGGTAGATGACTACCAACTTTTGATATGTAAGCTAACAAATCATTTTACTTCCCTACATTCCAAAAGAATTTAGAGTTCTGAGTTATCTAAAGCCACAAGAATAAATTAACACGATACGAAGGACTGTCAATAACTGTTATAATATACGATCAATGGAACTGCTATCCCCACAAGTATGACAACACATAAGAACAACAGTGTAACCCGCAACCAAATATTGGTCTTCCAAGTTTTCTCTTTAACTTGCATATCATCACTAATTGGCATAGTTGGCTTTATTAAATATTCTTCCGCTGTCGAATCCTCTAATCTATTTCCTATATCTTGAAATGATGTTTTATGTAAATTATCTCTCATAATACCTCTTGATGTTTCATCCAATGCTAACTTTTCTTTTGATTCTTCGTAGTCTTTGAATAATGATGAAGTACTGGATTTCAACGATAAAGTTTGACCACTTGAATTGCCCGTTATAAATGGTGGTTTTAAAAATTCATCCGGTGAGTATGATTGTTTCTCTCGACTTTTTTGTGGTACCTTATTCAATGACATATATAAATAAATGTATGACTCAGTTTAATAAAATGGAGTTACTAATGATACTATGTCTTTATTACCACATCTTAATAGATATTTGAGCTCTTCGTAGAACTTTCTTAATCCCCTGTAATGAGGGGAGGTGGGTATATGTGGGAGTGGTTAGTGGCGGTGCAACAGCATAGTGGCGCGGCGGCTGTTATTGAATTAATAAAGATAAACAGAGTATAAAGCTAAGTAAAGTGTATAACGAGTGGAATAATTATGGCAGCTAATACAACTATAATCACGAATACAAGACAAAATTTTAGCTTCGTATACTTCCACCAAATTCTCCTTTTAACCTTTTCTGCTTCATTATTAAATTGTGTTGTGGTTAATACTAGATGTTCAGTACCAGTTTCTAAATCATCTAACTGTTCTCCTCTAGCATGTGTTTTTTGAATGCTATTTGCTATTAAATCTTTTGTTTCAATTAAACTTTTTTGTAATTCACTTAATCCGTGATGATCCGGCTCTTCTAGGGTTTCATATTTATCAAAAAATGGATTTGCCGACATTTTGGAAGGGAACAGAAAGCTAACTAATAGTTAACAGATATGACGAAAAAAGATTCTATCATCTTTTGTCTCAGTTGGCTCAATGAAAAACGAATAACATGGGGAGCGGTCCAAGAATGTTGATGGCAGCCTCATCTCGGAGTTTGGCCTTTTTAGTAAGCGATAAGTGACAGTGGGGGAAGGGGATCCCGGAATGTACAGCGAGCTTATTTTTCAATTAAAGAGGGAAAAAAAAACTACTTAAGTACAAAACAAAGACAAATATCTATAATTAAGAAGAAACTTCAGAAGCAGGCGCCTGAGTCTGTTGAGCAGCTTGTTGAGCTTGTTGAGCTTGTTGAGCTTGTTGAGTAGCTTGCTGTTGTTTTTGTTGTTCCTTTAATTCTTGTTTTTGTTGATGGAAAGCTTGTAAAACAGCAGGAGGTGCAACTCTTTTATTATTTTTCTTCGATTTTAAAACATCAATCAACTCACTCAATTCATTGATTTTGTTTTTCCATGAGGATAGATCGTCATTAATTTTAATCCAGTCTTCATTCTTTAATTTATTTAATTTTGAAACCTTATTCAAGTAGATTAATTTATTAGATTGTGATAATTTACCTGAAATTAAATTTAACTTGATACAATCGATTAAGTATTTTTCAACTTCATCTTCAGATATATTTAATTCTTTTGAAATTTGTTCATATGTTAATGTATTATTAATTGTCGATAATTTTGTAATTGATGCATATCTTAATTTATTTCTTAAATTGTTCGAATCAATATCTTTATACTCATTTGCTAAACCAGATAAATTTAACTCATTATAAATCGAGTATAATTCAGTATATTCAGAGCTTAATTCTAAATTTAAATAGGATAACTCTTTATATGGCAATTTTGAATTTAATGATTTAACAAAAAAATTGTCTTGAATTTCTGTTGAAGTTTCTTGAGCTTTAATTAAATCTTCAAACAAAGACAAAGCTTGTTCTTGGTCAACATTATACAATAGTTCGATTGTCTCAATTAGAATTGAGGTTGACTCACTTGAATTTGTTTTAGAATTCTTTAACCAAGTATTTAAATTTTTTGATAATGGTAAAACTAAATTATTCAATTTATTTTCCTTAATAATTTGTAGGATTATTTTAATAATTTCAATTCTTGAATTTGATTCGATTGAAAGTGAATTAAATATGTTTGATAATATTGAAATTAATGTGATTGTTTTATCAGTTTTAATATCGATTTCTTTTAAGACATTTGGGACAACTTTACTTTCATATTCTTCAGATGATAAGTTAATCAAAATATCTATTAACAAGTTGAAGGTTGGTTCAAATGAGATTTCGTTAATTTTAAATAATTCTTTAACTGAATCAATTAATTTGGTTAATAATTCTTCTTTATTATTTTCTAGAGCAACCAAATCAACCTTGTAGGTGGTTTTCAATTGAGCATCTAGAATAGTACCGTATTCGGTAACAGACTCGTTCAGGTATCTATCAGAAGTGATTGTAAATGGCATATTCGATACTTCTTCTTCTTCTGACAGGTTTAAAAATTTTCAGTTCGTCGATTTCAAGAAATTTATTTGTTCGCTCTTTTCTCCTTCTTCTCCTTTCTTTGCACCTTTTTTACCACCAAAACGCCAATGACAAACGACGAACCTCTGCCTTCTGCTGCTTACACCTCCCCGGATTGCACAGTCAACTTTTCTATTGACTCTACAAGAGATCATTCCACTAATGGCCTTACCACAGGGCCTTCCGAGTACGTTCTGGCAAAGGGTGCTGTGGATGTCGACCGCAGCTCCGACCACGTCGACTCCGCGACCGGTCGTCTCCGCGCGCACTTGACGTCGTTACAGGATGACATTAATCAGTTTCTTACAGGGAGGATGAACGATAAAAAATAAGTAAGTAGAATAGATAGTGTATAATAAGTATGTCGTTTAATTCAGGACTAGTGTCGACGAAACTAGCTAATTTGTTGCTGATTCGAGGTAAAGATTCTTCCAAGTTTTTAAATGGATTGCTTACTAAAAAACTATTACCAACATTCGAAAAAAAAAAAACCCATACCATATCAGAAAATGATTTGGATGATTTAAAATTATCTAAAGAATTAGAACTAAGTGAGGATGATTTGGTAAATCGGAACTGGGGATTGATTCATGAAGACGAGTATAGTTTAGATGATGATGATGATGCTTTGATTGGTATAAGAAGAGATGGATTATATTCAATGTTATTAAATTCAAAAGGTAGAATATTATCTGATTTATTTTTATATCCTACACCCTTTATTCCAGGTCGAGGTGAGTATGATGTTCCTGGGTATTTATTGGAATTCAATAACCCTAAAAAATTTGGACAGATATTAATGATGTTAAAATTACATAAATTAAAAAGTCAGATTAATATTCAGAAATATAATGGAAACTCATTTTTTTATTATAATGAAGATTATAAATTTAGTGAATTATTAAATGAATTAAAATTCAGATATTTCAATAATAAAATTTCAAAATCAATTGATAATTCAAATAGTAATATTAATAATTTTATAAATGATGAATTAATTTTTAAGAAGAATTTCAAAATTGATGGATTTTGTATTGACGATAGGTCACCAAATTTTGGAATTCGTTTCATAACACCGACGGAAATACCTGATGCTGATTCAGTGTTCAGTAACTCATTCTTATCAAAATTTTCAATTCCAAATATATTACCAATAAATCAATACGATATACAAAGACTAAAAAAAGGCTTAATTCAAACAAACGATTATAGTACAAAAAAGCAAGAAAGTTTGTTACCATTTGAAAATAACATTGACTTTATGAATGGAATTAATTTCAATAAAGGTTGTTATATTGGACAAGAATTAACAATTAGAACCTACACTTCTGGTATTATTAGAAAAAGAGTTGTACCTGTTAGATTTTATTTATTGGATAAAGAACAAGGAGAAGATAACGAGCTAAAATTTGATTTAAATGATCCAGTTGTTAAATTGTTTAAAAATGTATTAGAACTTAATGAAGATGGTGATGTTATAAATACTAATGATTTAGAAATAATTAAAGTTAGTTCAAGTAAATCTGATATTACAGATACTCCAGTTAAAAACAATCCATTTAATTCAAAGAAACCAATACGTAAAAGAAAGTCAAATAATTCAAATTCAATAATTAAAATTAAAGGGAATTTAGGTTATTTAAGTATTTCACTTAAAGATCTAGAAAATAATGAGAATTTTAAACTAAGTTCAGATAGATATCCTGAACTAAACAATAGAGTCGGTGTTGTCATATATACCCCTGAATGGTGGCCCGAGTTTGAAGACGACGAAGATGGTGATGATGATGATTAAGTTATGATTCTTATGAATTTTATGAATGTTTTTTATAAATATATATTTATGAGTTAATAAAAAATTACAATATATTATTATTAGTATCATTATTATTATTATTATATAAAATTAAGCAAATATAGCAGCATTGCGGATGGGGGGAGGGGGCATTAGTTAGTTCGTTATCTCAGATTCAATTACATCACCATTCTCATCAATTTCTATACCTAATTCATTGGCTTCTTTAATTAATTCATTATTTTTTAACTTTAAAGTATTAATATAATTTACAGTTTTTTTTAAAACTAGTAATTCAGATCTATTTTCATTATCATTCAATCCAGGTACTAATAAAACTAATTTATCAAAAGTCGATCTAATTTGTTCACGTCTTTTATGTTCAGACTGAATATGTCGTAGTTTTTTTTCCTCAATTGATAATGTTGTTGTTGCAGAACTACTAGATTTATTTTTTGTACTGGATTTCGACATTGGTATTGAAGTCTGTTCTGTTTCATCGATTGAATTCATTATACATGAAGTGTGCTTGGATGGTGCCAATTGCGGTAATATTACGGATATGAAAGATGGGAGAAGAAGTACATAGTTAGAGTACAGAAAGTGCATGTGAAAGTGAAACCCTCTGAAAAGTGGCGCGGGTGGCAAAACAGACAAAGCTGTCGACAAAATAAAAAAGAATCTGAAACCCCAGGGTTACCCTGACTTTTGCTAGTGGGGTGTACGGAGGTTATAACTGCTAGGACTGTCGAGAGTGTTTTTTATCCGCCCCCCGCTGACAGCCAACCTGACTTGTTGAAGTATAATTTTAGACAGAAGTAATAGATGATGACCTGTTCGCACATACAGCAAAATAAAACTGACACAAAATGCCCATAAGAATATCTTCAATATCTCTATCATATACAACCTTGTTTTTTCTACTGCTAGTAACCGGTCTATCTGCACTTACTTCTTTAATTAGAGTTCATTCATATTATCAAAAAGTTATATTTAAGCCTGATTTGTCCTTTTCTAATATTGTTATACCAACTTTACAATTGGTTCCATCTCAATTTTATAAGTTCCCATGGACTTTATTCACTGAAACTTTTGTTGAAACCTCAATTTTTAAATTTATTTTATCAATATTTCTTTTATATTTTGGTATAAATTATCTATATAAACATTGGAATATTCCAAATAATAATTTAAGTTCAGATAATAAAATAATCAATGAGACTGCTAAATATGTTATTTTGATTTCAATTTTAACTAATGTATCAAGTATTTTAATTAAATGTTTTATCGGTTTGATACTTTCCAAATTTAGCTCAATTGATTATCTTAAATTTCCATTGAATCATGGAATTTACTCAATCATAATGAGTTTTATTGTGGTTTTAAAACAATTATCCCCTGAACATAATTTAAAATTTTTTAATAAAATTTCAATTAGATTGAGGCAATTACCAATAATATTTTTGTTGATTTCTTTGTTGATTTCAATTGTTACAAGATCTCTATCTCCAATTATTCCGATTTTTAATAACTTCTATATATCATGGGCTTATTTACGCTACTACCAATTGAATGTTACATCTGATTTGTTGCCAACGACAACTGCTATAGATGATTATGGAATACCATTAAATACAAGTTTAGTTAGGGGTGACGCTTCTGATACATTTGCATTTATTCAATTTTTCCCAGAAGCTTTACACGTCTATTTAAAACCAGCCTCAAAATTTGTTTATCATACGTCTGTGTTTTTAGGCTTATTTAAACCATTTAATGATGATGATATTGAATCTTCAAATTTAAGAACCATAAAAAGATTAAATACAAATGCAACTTCTATTACAAGAGATATTGCTGATAGAAGAAGATCTGTGGCTTTAAAAGTACTAGAACAAAGGGTTGGAGGATCTAATCTTGATACTTCCTCTGTTGTTGACGACAATGCTTCTACTATTAGTTGATCGAGTTATTTGGAGATAAGGTTCATTAATTTTATTAATGCATACTTTATGCTATTTAGGTTGTGTATCCTTTTTTTTTTATTTTGTGTGTAATTTGTTATTTTTATAATTATGAATTCAAAATATTATTGAACTATTATTATTAATAATTTAAAAACAACACAACAACAACAAAAAACAATGAAATGCTGCTTCTTAACGATAGTAGTAAATAAGTACAAAAGTGCGGAATCTACGGACCCTATATAAGAAAGCGTATGTTGAATTTATGATGATGCTTCAATTTTTTTGTAAAAGGAATCAACTAAAGATTCACAATGAAATTCTTTACCACAAGATTTGAAATCAACAACAAAATCACCTTCATGATACCTGAAAGATTCTTGGCCAGGCAAAACCAACCCTTTTGAATCGTGAGTGGAACAAATTGTTCTTGAAGGTACAATTGAAGTTTTTGATAATAAAACAGGATGCCATTGTAAAATGTGTGTCAATGCAGCTTCAATATTAGAATTAAATGTTGAATATTTTCTAAATAATGGATCTGACCAAAATTCTAACAGTCCTCTACCATAAACATCATTTTTTAAAATAAATGAATCAACATTTAAGCTTTCTGTTGTTTGAGTAATTATCAATGAAACATCTTCAGGTTTAACATTTTTATAAGTCTTGATAGCTCCGTATGGTAATAGGACAGGTTGATCTTTTAACATGATTGGTCCTAATGAAGCTGGCTTCAAAATATATGAATTCAAATCAATTTCATTTCTTAATATTAATGCATTTTGATCAACATACCAGAAATATTTTGTGTTTGGAAATGCATGCATTGCAGCTCTTAAGATAAATAGTCTTGCCCAATCTTTATCATTACCAAATTCTTGTAAACTTGGCAAAAATTCTTGAATCCATCTAACATAAACACCATATTTGTTTGCATGCGAGTAATTAACCCTATTTTGAACAATCTTTGTTAAATGTGACAACTCAAAAGTTTCAAAATCGACTCCTGTAACAACAACGACTTCTGGTGATTCACCGTTATCTGGTCGAAAAACTTTTTGACCATTTTCTTTAAATGCTTTTTTTGCAATATCTAATGGATTTTTCGAATTCTCTTCGCTTTCCTTTAATTCATTGTTAGAATCTGACGTATCATCATCTTGATAGTGGTATGTCTTTTGTTTATTATCTGGATTAACCTTCACTTTGAATAAATTATCTAACGTTAACTCTCTTAGCAATGGTGCATGCTCAATTGGTGGAAATATGTAAACTGATGAAACAGGTATTTCGCTTTTATAAATCCCATGGTTTTTATGAACTGCCGCCAATGCCTTTTGATTCGTCAAATGCTTGAATGATAAATTATCAGGTGATGTATTGTTTGAATTAAAAAACGATTTTAGTGTATAATTAACTATAAATACTATAAATAATAGTAATAAACCTGATTTAATATTTTTGTGGAGCCTGTTAAAGTTGCTTTTGAATGTCTTAGAAAATGGCAACAAAAATTGCTGTTTTTTCGGTCTAAGGTCTGATTTCTTTGGTATTGCTAGATGCATTTAACTGGGATCTTATCAGTAATAGGGTAATAATAAATCAACAACTTAGTTGTTCAATTTTAGCTTAACTTCGCGTTCATAATAAGTTGTTTCTGATCAGTTAGTTGTCAACGAAAAATAAGTTCTTACTAAAAGATGTCACAACCGGATGCCCTACAGTCGATAGTGATGGAGATGCAGCAGCAACTCTCTCAGCAGCAATCAGAATTGAATTTTGCTACAAGACAATCGAATCGTTTGATACAGAGAAATAATGAAATTATAAGAGAAATTAAAGAAATTAATGAATCAAATGCAGAAGTTGTTTGGCAAAGTTGTGGTAAAGCGTTCATTAATATCCCAGCCGATAAATATATAACTGGATTGAAGAATGAGATGGCTGATAATTCAGATTTAATGAAAAGTTTAAGTAAGAAAAAAAATTATTTAGAAACTTCAATCGAAAAAACTTTACAACATTTAAATAAATATGTCAAGCCAACTGCAATTTCTGCTTAAACCCCCAATAGTTATGTATATATATATTTGTGTTGATGGGTTGCTCTTTTTATAAATAAAAGAATTATAAAAATATTTGAAAGAAAGTATAAAAACCCAAAACTATTCACTGTATTATATTGTATATAGCTCGAAGTAGGTATATAATAATAATAATAATTACAGTAAAATAGAAACTCTATACAGCACTATAGCCACCTCTCGAACCACCCCCGACTATCTTGGTTACAATTTCTTTTATTAACTCAGGAAGCTTTGAGCAAGTTTCCACTATCGAATCCACCAAGGCATTAAAGAATTCACCAGAAGTACCCATCGAACTTGTGTTTATCCAAGCTTGACCCACTACATACGCTGCAAAGACCAAAACTAAAGAAATAAATAGCCAAGTGAAGACCCCCCAGCCAGATGAATCATCACCTTTTGATTTTTTATCATTACCGTCATGAGGTTTTGATTCCGATTCAGCACAACAATATTTTGATTCAATTGATAATTTTAATTTTGAATAATCAAAGGAAACCAATTTTAATCCGTGTAAGTTTTCACCAACTTGCTCATTACAAATAAATTCAATTTCAGAATCTAAAGTTATAGAACCCCAATTTGAGCCACTTAAAGAAACAATTAAAGAGTCATTCGAGGAAATATATTGTGGATTTAATTTACTTGAAAACGAAAAGATTTCTGTTGTTAACAAATCTTTCTGATCTGGTAATTTAACTTGAGTTAACCCACAAATTTGAGAATTTGGTGGGCAATTTTCAATATCAATGGAATCCTTATAATCTTTTTGTGAAGAATCGTAAATATTTAGATACCAAAGTTGATTGGTTGTAGAAGGGGGAGTATCTTTTGAAGATTCAATTGAATGAATACCAATCAGATTGGATAACCCTTTATAATTATCAAACCCTGAATCAGCCAAATCTAGTGCCTGTATAACAGTTATGAAAAAGAGTACAGTATAACAGAACTTCATTGTAATTTTGCCTTTAAAGAGTTGTCTTGTGTTTAACCAATTGATATCCGTTGCCTTTGATAAGATTCTTCAGTGCAAAGGTGTCAGCAAAATTCAGCACGTGCATCTTTTCTCGTGTTTTTGGTCACGTTATGTTTACTCATGATTTGCACGTGTGTTTTATAACCCTCAACAACCCTCCGCGACAATCAAATTTTCAATCTTCGCAGTCGCTCGCTCTCTTAATTAAACACTATCAAATTAAATTCAGTTGGACTACAACAAGAACATCCGTTAAATCAGTACGAAGTTCTTAATCAAAAATGACTAGATACGCTTATACTCCAGCTAACCCAGAGAAATCTGCTTCTGCCAGAATTTCAAACTTAAGAGTTTCTTACAAGAACACTAGAGAAACTGTTCAAGCTATTAATGGTTGGAATTTACAAAAAGCTAAGAAATACTTAGAACAAGTTTCAAACCATGAAAGAGCTATTCCATTCAGAAGATTCAATGGATCAATTGGTAGAACCGCTCAAGGTAAAGAATTTGGTGTCACTAAAGCTAGATGGCCTGCAAAGTCTGTTAAGGCTGTTCAAGGTTTATTACAAGTTGCTGAATCAAATGCTACTGTATGTATTTATTACCCTTTTTATTCAACTTGTTGAAATAGCAGATATTCGAATACAAACTCATTGTTAAATTACAATACCATTTAATAAAAAAACTGGAATGTTATCAAGGACTAAAAGCTTCATTAGAAGTAAGATCAAATTTACTGAAATTTTTTTTTTATTATTTCCAAAGGAACAAAACCTCTAATATCTTAAGATTAAATTATTATCCAGATACACATTATACGCCATCATAGTACTATCATTCCGCTTATCTGCTTTAACATTTCTTTTTTCAAATCATTTATACTAACATTATTATTTCATTAATTGAAATATCATTACTATAGGTTAAAGGTTTAGACGTTGAAAAATTAATTATTTCACACATTCAAGTTAACCAAGCCCCAAAGATGAGAAGAAGAACTTTCAGAGCTCACGGTTCCATTAATGCTTACCAATCTTCTCCATCCCATATTGAATTAGTTTTAACTCAACAAGATGAAGTTGTTGAAAAAGCCAAGGATGAAAAGAAGGTTAGATTAAACGCTAGACAAAAAGGTAGATTAGTCGCTCAAAAGAGATTGACTGCTGCTTAAATTTAAATGGATTTTTTTAAAGTTCCTTTTCTTTTTTGTATAATCTTATCTACTCACTCTGTTTAATTAACGTTTTGTCATCATAAAAACATACCTCTTCTATTTGACCAAAATATTATAGATTTAATAGCTCATTCATATCGTTATTTGATATAATTCGAAGAGTGATTTGTGTACTCATGTATGCGTAACTAAAAGGTCTTTTGCGGGATATAAAGAAATACAAATCATACATAGAAAAGCTATAAAAAAATAAAACCATAAAGTTACCTAGCACTCACGCCTGGTCCTCTTATTGTCATCTTTATCGCTGGCACCTTTTTTTAAAACGCCAGATTCATTTGGTTTACCTATGGATGTAGTAGAGTCATTTATAATATCATCTTCGTCATGTTTACGTTTAGTACTATTTGATTGTAGCTCACTTTCGGTTATCCCATCAACTACAAAACCTGGTTCTTGGTCCTCTGGTTGCAATTTAACCTCAGCATTATTGTTATAAGTCGATTCCTCTTCTTCTTTATCTGATTCAGAATAGTTATCCAGTTCATCTTCAATATCTTTAAGTAATTCATCTGCTGTATATTTATCCCCCTCATCATCACCATCATTGTTTGTAACGTAAGTAACATTATTACCGACTGTTTTAATACCTTCACTAACTTCATTTACGCCTGTAGTAGCTGCTGTGTCCACAGAACTGACTTCATGAATACCATTTTCATTCGCATTGGCAGGAATAATATCATTAATACTTCCTATATCTTCTAAAGATTTACCATCTTGATACATCGACATTAATCTGTGAACATTGTTTAAAAATCTATCAAGGACAGGTTTAAGTTCAATTTCAATCTGAAAAAATTTATGTAAATCAAAGTGTCTTGAGTTTTTCCTTAATTCACTATAAATTAATAGAATATCATTAAATGTTAGATATGTTCCGTTTAAATCATCCTCTGAAACTTTTAAATTATTTAAATCTTTAAAAATTAATATCAATTCCCCCGTTCCACGATTGCCAACATTTAACTTCGATTTAATTAGTAAAATTAATCTGTTTAAACTGCTTGATAATATTTCCTTTTGAGAATCAAATAATATAGGTAAAGACTTAAATGCTGGGTCTTCTTCAAGAATCGTTGATTGATATAATTTATAAACTTCGGTTTTTAAGTCAATATACACTGGTATATTCGTTAAAAGTTTATTCTTCTTGTTTGTGTTTAAACTGATTTCATCAACAATTTCAATTTCATCATCTTCCGCATAAACTTTATTATCATTATCAAAGCCGGTCCCTTTATCAACTTTGTTATCACAAAGGAATATAATTTCATCGTCCTTATCGTCACCATCATCATCTTCTTCTTCTTCTTCTTCTTCTTCTTCTTCTTTTTCTTCTCGATCATCCTCTTCTTCTTCATTGTCATTGTCTTCCGTTCCCTCTTTTTTCTCCTCCTCCTCCTCCTCCTCCTCCCCGTAGGCTGGTGCAGGCGTTGGTGATAGTTCATTGACATCATGGACCTCTTCTCCATTTTCTCTTATTTCCTGAACTTTAGCTGAAATATAATTACCTTCATTATTCCAATATTCTACATAACCTGTACGATCTTCATCGACATCATTCAGTTCAACGAATTCAGTTCCATCTTCACTTTCCTTATTGCCACCATCTTGATAATTCTCCTTTACTTCAATTTCAACTTCCTCGCTTTCGTACTCCAATTGATTGTCATCATCCTCTAGTCCATCCTCGGTCAGTTTGCTTGATCCAGCGTCATCCATATCAACCTCATTTGTTGTGGTAATGTGTTCACCATTATCATCGTCGTCAACAACTCGAACATCCCCATCACGTTCTATCAGCACATTACGCTGCTCCGCCAATTCAGGGATTAATAGTTTTGATGGTGATAACAATTTATTTGGTGTATTTGGTCCTGTTAATTCAATATCTGAATCATCTGGTTGCAATGTTGATTGCGGTTGTAAAAAAAGAGCGCTACTGTTGTCAACGCTCATTACTGAATCGTCAACGTTGTTGGCGTTCAGTTGGATATTCATAGTTAGTAGAGAGTATAAATAAGGATACTTACGTTGTAATTGAGTAGAGTTTACACGAGTTGTTTACAATAAAGAAGCAAAGGCGTTTATCGTTTTGTAGCGATTCTTTTGGTTTTAAAAGTGTCTAGTTAATTCCCCAAGCCCTTATTAACCTACAAAAAAGCACGCAATAATGAAAGCATTTGGTTAGTAGGAATAGATAATCAATAGATATAATATATATATATATATATGTAAGTTATATTTGCTTGCCTGTGAGAATATACTGCCTTAGTTCCTTTGGCATGTGCTATCATACTAACTTCGGTCTCTCTTTTGGATTACTAGTTTATAGTTGAAATAAGGGAAATCACTTGAAAACCTTGAAAGTTTCCAAAGATCTAAGTTTTCAATTAAAGCCTAGTTTTGCAGATATGTGGATTGCATGTTTATGAACCTAGAATGATGGCAGTTACTGAAGAATTCTATTCTCTCTGTTTTTTTAATCAATTTTCCTACGTTAAGCTAGAACATCTCGAACTGAATCAAACGTTGAAAGGGCATATTAGGAGTATATCCAATCGTTTTATTCAGTCTAATGTACTTGATTCATTTGACCTGCACCTTTAACCTCTTCCAAATCATCTCTTACTGTTCTTTCCAAACTCAACCTAGAATTCAATGCTGAATTCGATTGATATTTAAACATCGGTACATATCCATTCATACTTTATATCACAAATAGCTAGTTATTGTAGTGCCACTAGTTGGATCAGTCGAAATCAAAGTAGAAGTGCGCACAGCCTCGACCCCCCGCCGATAGTTCAACACAACGACGTTAATGTTGCCCTTTTCCTTAAAGGCAATCTTAATCAAGCATGAGTACCTTCAGACAGAACTTAGAAAAGTTCTTTCAGGATGAAGAACAACTGGACAGTAAGCCCATGGCCGGTCTTAAATGTTCTAGCCTCTTGTTTTCTCAAGAAAACTAACTTTTTACCACTTTTACTTTAGATCAGTTTGAATTTCAAGACCGGAGGAAAAGCAAGACTAGCATGGAATGCAATGCAGACCAATTTGAAGAGGACTACAATACATATTTAGATGAAGATCTGCCATCTCATTCTTTAAGAAATGACCCCAGCTTTTCGGTGGATTATGATAGTAATGATATGTTTAATTTATCTCCACCAGCATATAATCCATATATTAAAAAGAAAGCACATCGACAAAGTGATCAAAAAGATTGTATATCAAAGACATTGGTTCCTGAAATGTACAGGCAAATTTTCAATTTCTCCCATTTCAACAGGATGCAATCGGAAGCATTTAATAGCTTGTTTAGAAATGATAATAATTGTGTTATATCATCGCCAACTGGCTCAGGCAAAACAGTGTTATTTGAATTGGCAATTATCCGTTTATTAATTGAAAAATCGAAAAATCCGTCTTCTTACAGGAATTGTAAGGTTCTTTATATGGCATCAACCAAAGCTTTGTGTAAAGAAAGATATGATGATTGGTTGGCTAAGTTTGGACCATTATCTGTTTCAGTTGGATTGTTAACTGGTGATACTTCTGCTTTTGAAACATCTAAGGTTAAAAGATCAGATATTATTATTTGTACGCCGGAAAAATGGGATGCTTTAACCAGAAGATGGTTTGATTATAGCAAATTACTTGAACTTGTTAAATTATTATTGATTGATGAAATCCATACATTAGGTAATGATAGGGGTACCAGTTTAGAAGTTGTTACAACTAGAATGAAAACTATGAAAAAAGATTTAAGAATCATTGCACTTTCAGCGACAATACCAAATATTAATGATATTTCTGGCTGGTTAACCCCCAAAGATCGTCCAGAAGCTTCAACTTTGGTGTTTGGGGAAGAATATAGAGCTGTTAAGCTAACCAAGACTGTTTATGGTTATAAGACTTTTAATTCAAGTAATGATTTTCAATTTGATTCATTTTTAAATGGAAAGATTAGCCAAGTTTTAGAGGCACATGCTAAACTGAAGCCAGTTCTTGTTTTTTGCCCAACCAGGGCAAGTTGTATTAGTACTGCTAAAAAGTTAACTGAGAGTATGACTTCAATTTTTGGAAACTTTAATAATTCTGAGACTTATAAAAAAGTTGGAAAAGAATTATATAACTTGGTTTGTTATGGGGTTGCTTACCATCATGCCGGGTTATCGTTTAATGAAAGACTATTAATTGAGAGTGGTTATAAAAACGGCGATATTAAGGTTTTATGTTCGACGTCAACTCTAGCTGTCGGTGTTAATCTACCCGCATATTTAATTGTTATCAAAGGTACAAAAACCTGGACTTCTTCTGGTTTAAATGAATATTCTGAATTAGATATTTTACAAATGATGGGTAGGGCTGGTAGACCTCAGTTTGAAAATGAAGGAGCTTGTGTTATTATGACCGATAATAAACGAAAAGAAAAATATGAGAAGCTAGTTAAGGGTACTCAAAAACTAGAGAGTTCATTATATTTGAATCTACATGAAACATTCACTGCTGAAATTTCTTTAAAAACGATTACTTCACTTGAATCTGCCTATGAATTTTTGTGTTCAACATTTTTCTATCAACGATTCCTGAGAAATCCAACTTCTTATCCAATTATATCTGGGCTTACAAGAATGTGTAAGGATTCACAGGAGAAGTTAACAAAATTGGCTGAACTAATCATGGATGATTTAATTAAAGAAAGATTGGTTATTTATGAAAATGGTGATTACATTTGTACCCCATTTGGATTAGCAATGTCAAATCATTATGTACTGTTTGAAACTATGAAAGGTTTAATTAATGCAAAAAATCATTTATCGTTGCTTGATGTTATTAAAGTCGTTTCCAATTCTAGTGAATTTAAAGATATTAGATTAAAGCATTCAGAAAAACGTCTCTACAAAGAAGTTAATAATAACCCTTTGATAATGTTTCCTAAAAAAGAAGGAAAGATTGATACTAATCAAGAAAAGATAGGATTATTGATTCAGTTTGAATTAGGTGGTGTTGAATACCCTGTATATAATGGATCGATGAAATTGCATCCAACTTTTTTAGCTGATAAAATGATCGTTTTCAAAAATCTTCATAGAATTTTAAGAGCAGGGATTGAAGTTTACATGGAAAGAAAAGATTCAACGTCAGTTCTCTCGATGATGGAATTATTTAGATGTGTTACTGGAAAATGTTGGGAATCGAACTCGATGGTTTTGAGACAGTTGGAAGGTGTCGGTATAGTTGCGGTTAGAAAGTTTACAAATCATAATATCAAAGGTTTACATCAAGCAATGAAATTAGAAAGATCAAAAATTGAGTTGATACTAGGTTTAAAGCCAGGTAGTGGCTCCAAGATTTTAAATTCTCTAAAAAAATTACCAGTCATTGAATCAAAGATGAATTTAATTTCGCATACCAGAACTCTTGTCACTGTTGATATTAAGATTGGAATTGATGTTTCAGTTTCAAATTATAATAATCTAGCATTTTACTGGAATGGTACATCAAGTTATTTAAATGTTTTGACCGAATTTTCGAATTCTGGAATGTTGATTGACTTTAGAAGAATACCGCTTAGGAAAATGGATGGTAAAAACAACATCGTTTTAGATATTAAATTGAAAAAAAAAGAAGATTTGGTTAATGTTCACGTTAATCTTGATAATATTGCTGGGCTAGGGTTTTCTACTTCTTTAGATTTATCCAATTTATGGAATGGAATGACAACCAAAAGCAGTGATATAGAAACGAAATTTAATACTGATATCAGGCGTGCCGTTAAGCCAAGGCCAAAACAACCATTAAGTTTATCTAATGATCTTTTCCTTGGTTGTGATCAAACTGATGTAGATGAATTTTCTGATGAAGATATTGACTTTGATGAAATTTTTGAAAAGGTTAGTTCCAAAAAACATGTTACCTCAAATACTTCAGTAACTTCGATATCTGAAAGTTATGATGACCTTCTTTCTAAACTTTCATCTCCTCCATCATTTAATGAGGGTTTTAGCATTGAGACCACTTTTACAAGGACCCATGAAAAAAGAAAAGATGGGTATTATGAATGCAATCACAAATGTCAATATAAAATGAAATGTCGGCATCTCTGTTGTAAAGAAGGTATTCCAAGGAAGCATCTCAGTAAAGGGTGCAATCATAGGTGTAAAGACATGCTAAAATGTCGTCATTTATGTTGTAAAGAAACTCTTAAGTTAGATGATAGAGCTAAGACAAGAAAGTCATTAGATGAAATGGGTCAAAGTTTAACTTTTAATCAATCTACAATACAAAAACCAAAATCTCAGAAGACATTAAAAGAAATATTAATTAAGAGTAATGAATCAACAATTGAAAAATCTGATAGAAGTTTACAACTGTTAGATTTATCACATGAAAGTAGATTCGATTCATTATCCGATGGTAGAAATAGCAAAAGAAGTTTAATCAAAAGTTTTGGGTACTCCGGAGATGACAATTATGATGTAAACTCTTCCAAGAGATCTAAGCCAATGACAGCATATATGAAGGCATTAAGGGCTGATAATGAACCAATAGGTACACTAACGTCGTTGAAGAAAGTTGGTAAAGTGAACAATAAGTGTTTATCCAATAAAAATTCAGGTTCTGGAAAGACACAACAAAGAAAGAAAATTCTTGATATGTCAAGTTCAGATTTTGAAAGTGATAATGAGTTGGAGTTTGAAAGTGTCTTGGATAATGCATTGAATAAAAGAAATAGAGTTAAAATCGTTGATAAGAAGGAAAAGGGTAGTAAGAAGAATGATAGATTATTTATTAATGATACTTCTAGCTCATCGTTTAACGTTTCCGGTGTATTAGATAACGATGACGTGAATATGCTATCAGGTGAAGAGATTACAGATATTTTACCAAGATCATTGACTGGAAAGAAAGATTCAGCCATTATTTTGAATGATGTTGAGAACAGGTCCATCTCTTTTAGCTCGGCTACTTCATTACAAGAAATGAAACCTTCAAAAAGGGGTGATTCGAATAATAATCATACTGATGATACAAAAATTCTAAGTTTTTTGGGGTCAGATATTGAATTAGAATAGTTATTAATTTTGAGGTTATATATTTGTATTTAATTTTGTTTTGTAGAAGAAATAAGAAAAATACATTAAAGGTAAGTCTTTGCAATCATATGTAAATGTTCAATAGGAATTGCCATATGACGATCATCAATTGTTAAGAAGGTAATTTTACCGTCCTGACTTAAAGTTTTCAAACCAATAGCATCATCTCGATAAGAATGAGTTTGATTAAATTCAACAATCTCCCCAGACTCGTCAGTATCCCAAAACCAAGCACTATAACCAGGAACAAGAGTTTTATCTTTTAAAAACCTAACCATAATGAAATTTTCTAGTTGAAGAAAATTATCATAATATTCAATATCCTTAACGAATTCATTATTTATAAATTTTAAATAATTAGAATTAACCATATAATTTTCATAATCAAAAACATCTCTAAAATATTGAGCTTGAACAACAGTATTTTGAAACTTTTCAGTGTACATTTGTCTTTTCAGCAATTCATTTCTTTTACGGCATATCCAACCTGAAGAGCCATCATTACAAATTTCTGGTAAATCATAAAAACCTTGATGAGGTGAACCGTAAGTTATCAAGTTTTTAACAGGTAATCCACATATTTCAATAGCACCACGTAAGAAAAGACCACCTTGGGAAAACCCAATTGCATTAAATCCTTGGTCCAATTCAGATATACTATTTAATTGATCGCAAACGTCAAGAGTTTGTGTCATAACATCACCAATTAGTCCTGCTTCAGTATCTTTTAAATTATCTGGGTTAATATAAATTGAATGAATAAATAAATCCGGTATGATATCTTGTATTGCTGATATGGCAGATTGCATTGAAGTTGAGTTATAAGAATCACCCATACCATGCCAGAAAACTAATGGCAAATGTTGTGGTTTAGAGGTTGTTTGTGGGTGTACATCGTTGATGGATGGAATAAGTGCTGGTGGGTTCTGTATTTCTGGAAGGAGTTGCTGGGAAAAGGCAAGTAGTTCTGTTACGTAGTTGATCAACATTATGATTATGTTCAGTTTAATGGTATCATCATCGTATTATCAACTATTGAGTTGGAATCGCTAAAGGCCGTCGGAAATAAGGAAAAAAAAATCTTTTTTTTTTGGAGCATTTAAAAGAAAACCGTTCAACTTTTTAGATTTCTTTGTATTGCAAATGATCGACCTTTCAAAGTTCTCGAAACCTTTAACGGTGCTACAGGATGAACCATCCATGGTCACCAATGCTGTTAAATCTTTGAAAATATTGAAAAGGCAATTACAAGCTGAGAATAAATTACATGAACCAATATCATTAATATTAAATACACATTTACCAACAACTAAACAAAAAGAATTTGTTCCAAGAATCATACCCATCAGTTATGCATTACATGATATAATGGAATCAAAAATTTTATTGATTGTTAAGGATCCCACAACTTTAATGAATTACCGTGAAAAAATTCAAGAAAAAAACTCGAAAACTGATGATTTATTTACTGATATAATGAATTTTAAAAAATTTAAGAGTTTAGTTAAAAAGCCTAAGGAAGCATTAAAACTATACCATGAATATGATTTGATATTGATCGATCACAGGCTTCATCATCTGTTAGCAATCATGTTATCACGCACTATCTTTGCTAGTTCCAATAAAAAGTTTCCAATTATGATTCAAATGGCAAAACCTGATCCAAATGTTAAATTAGTTAAATCTACAAAATCAAATAAATTGAAGGATGAAAGAGTTGAGCATGAATATATTTATAGACAAGTTAAATCCATCGTTAAAAGTACTACTTTTGTTCCAAGTACAGGAACTTGTTTAAATGTTGTTATTGGATATAGTGATTTTAGTGTTAATCAACTGGTGTGTAATATGGATAAGGTGTTGAACTATCTCGTCAATCCTGAATACAAGCCTGTTGGAGGTGTGGTTGTCAATGGCATCAAAGGTATCGAAGATATCCATGTCAAGACACAGGATAGTATCAGTCTTGTAGTTTCCAGCAAAGACAGTAAAACTTTATAGTAATTAACACCGATAAACTCTCCGCTACAACAATTTTTAACTCTCCGGCTATGACTTTTTTTGACTTTATTCAAAACTCGCTGTCGATTTTTCGTGTTGACGACAACTTCACCCTGATCTTCCAACACAGGTGTCTTCTTCTGGTATAATTACAGTATGAGTTTGGTATTCAAGGCAACAGTGACGGTGCTACTCTTTTCTTTGTTTACGCAACTGTTCAAAGATATTGGTTTTATTGCAAACGTTGGTATAAAATCTGCTGATGTTGATATACAAAAAATTTATGATTATTCATATGAAATTGTTTCAAGACAAACAAATGAAACTTATCAAAGATTGAAAAACAGTAGATTGAAACCTGCTTCGAATTCTTATGTTGATGCCGTTTTCCCAAATATTACTCATCAACAAGAACAAGCAAAACATTTGGAAAATGCAACTATTCTAATGCTTTGTAGAAATTGGGAATTAAAAGAAGCCCTAGCCTCAATGAGACATTTAGAAGATAGATTTAATAAAGATTATCATTACACTTGGACTTTCTTAAATGACGTTGATTTTGATGATGAATTCATAAAAGAAACAACTGCTATGGCAAGTGGACCAACTGAATATTATACAATTCCTGAAGATGACTGGAATGAGCCTAGTTTCATCAATCAAACCAAATATGATGAATGTGTCGAAGATTTCATTGAAAGAGATATTATTTATGGATTCTCAAAATCTTACAGAAATATGTGTCATTTTAATTCTGGTTATTTCTTTAGACAAGAACCCTTATTAAAATATGATTATTATTTTAGAGTTGAACCAGGTGTTGAATATTTTTGTGATTTCCAAATGGATCCATTTAGATTGATGAGAGAAAATAAAAAGAAATATGGGTTTGTTGTTAGTTTAATTGAATATGAAGAAACAATTCCAACCTTATGGGATACCGTTGAAAAATTTTTAAATGAAAATCCAGGTATTCAACATGAAAATTCTGCTATTGAATTCTTAACCGAAAAGGGTAGAATTGGTTCAACTTGTTATGAAATTGAATATACTACTCCATATAATTTATGTCATTTTTGGTCAAATTTTGAAATTGGGGATTTAAATTTCTTTAGATCTGATGAGTATATGGCGTATTTCAACTATTTAAGTCAAACTGGTGGATTCTATTACGAAAGATGGGGTGATGCTCCAGTTCATTCAATTGCTGCTGCTTTATTATTAGATAGAGATGAACTTCATCATTTTGATGATATCGGATATATTCATGAACCTTTCCAATCTTGTCCTTCTTCAACTAACTTAAGAATTGGTAAAAGATGTATTTGTCGGGAAATGGAAGATGAAGAATTCCAAATTGATTTACAAAGAAATAGCTGTTTACCAAGATGGTGGAAACATGGTAATGGTAGAAGATTCTTAAGAGAATATCACCATGAAGAAGATTATGTTCAATGAACAGTTTTAAATATCTATTAATATCATCATTAAATCATGTGCATTTATTTTATTTTTATTTTTCTTTGCTTCATTTTATTCTTTTATTAAAAAAAGTGGGTTCTGTTAATTATAGTTGGCTTTTTAAAACTCAGATTCTCTCTGAATATTCTTTTTTTTTTTTTTGAATTTTGTTCTGGGTTGTTATTTATTTACTTTTTTGTTTAGAAACAAAAGAAAAAAAATGTAAAGTATCTTTTTAAGATTATTAATATATTCCACACCTAATGAACAATTTTTTATTTTAGAATATATATATAAATATATATTATAATAATTTACAGTTATACAATAAAAATAAAGAAAAAATAGCGTAACGCAACGCAACACAACTCATTACATCAATAAAAATATTAACCTATGGATAATTTGTTTCAAGTCTATTCAATTCATCTAAAACTCTTTGTAAATCAATATAATCTTTCTTCTTATTTAGACTTGGTATCAATGTAACAGCTTCATCAACATCTTCACAACCTAGAGACCCAAGTTGAGCAATCTCAAAAGGATGTAATAAACCATCCTTAATTTTAATGTCGTTACCATTTTCATCCATCGTTTCCTCTTCTTCTTTAACTTCGCCGTCTTCATCAACTGATTTTAATAACCTTTCTGCTGCATTACAAGTTTCTAAATCTTTAAATCTTGCAAATAAATTCAAATGATTTAGTGTTTTTCTTAAAACTTCATTTGCACCTGGTCCTGTTGCCATTTTAGCTAATGTATCATCGTCATCTAAATCGTTTAAGCCTAATCCATTTAAATCATTACTTAATCCACCGATGACACTTGTATTGGGAGTATGATTAGCCTTAGGATTCACCGTATCCATACGCTCTTTTAATGCTGTTCTTATCAAAATTCTAGCTTCTGATAAATTTAATGCCATTAATTTTGTTTCATTTCCATTATGGTCAATTTGATTAATTTGAAATTCTGGCCCAAGTTTTAATTCTGACACGTTTTCTTCTTCATCTTGTAAATTTGATCTTGCCTTTCTTCTTCTAGTTGCGACTGTTGAAGTTGAGATGTTCATTGTGTTGCTGTGGTGTCTTTAAAGAAATTCTCGTTCATTGAACTTTTTCAACTGTTGATTTTACAACTTTTCGTTTTCGGCAAGAGCGAATTTATAAAGAGTTTGTCGAAATTAAAAATGATGTTAAGTAGACTATGTACAGAGATGAAACAAGAGTGGGTAGTATATAGTGTGGTAAACACCCCTGAAAGAAAAGAAAATAATAAATCACAAAAAGACATTATAAAAAGACCCCTCCAGATGAATTCTTATCTCTTTTTTTTAAAAATAAAAAAAAATAAAACATAAAATCCTTAACCCATTCAAATATACAAAGAAAAGGAAAACAAAAGTAAAAGAGAAGCATTAATGCGTAGTTGTAATTGTAATTGTAGTTGTAGTCCTGGTTATATGGTTAGAATCAAAGGAAGCATTTAAATAGACAGATGATAATGATAATGTAGACAAATTGAACCAGTCATCACAAGTGCAACATTTAGATTAAGAGGATAAAAAAATAAAAAAAGCATAACATGACATTACATGAAATTAATAAAAATTATGATAAAGCATACCCTTTAGCATTACTTCAAAATCTAAGCAGCTAACGGAGCACCACCATTAGCATTTTCTGGAAGAGGCATAGCCACAGGTTTATTAGCCCAAGCCATGTATCTTTGGAACATCATACCAACACCTTCAAACACACCCAAGACACAGGCACAAGTTATAGCAGAATTTAAAATATGTTTTGGTCCACCTCTGATAGCTAAGGAACCACCGACACAAAAACCTGCTAATATAGCATTCCAAGCATCTTCACGTTTTCTAATAGCTTTAATTGAACAATCATAGAATGAAAATAAACCACCCCAAGTACCAAAATTACCACCAACAACAGGTGCTCTAGCCTTAATGGCAGATATAGCTCCAATACGACGTTCACCATATGGAGAATTTCTGAAACCTTTTATACCATGCCAAAGAGTACCACCAATGGCACCCATCGAAAAGGCACCACCAAAATCGTTAAGGATAACTATAGGACATGGATCTCTGGAATGATCAGCTTCTGGAGTGGACATAATGCAGTTAACTTTTTTGCCTTCTTATTCTTTTAAAGGTCTTTTGCTGATTTTACTTGATTTTTTTCACCTTTTTTTTTGCGTCTGCTTTCCGGACGCCGGTTTGTTTCCGGACGGCTACTTTTTCTTTTTCTGTTTATTTTACTTTAAGTTTACTTCATTTTATTTTAATGAATGACTGGTTTAAACTAGTAAATAGAAATAAGTACAAGATATATATTACACCATGCCACCTCCATATCCGCCATTGTGGCCTCCGCTTAGGTTACTGATTCCTCCATATGCAATGTTATTGTTGAGCGTACCTGCAAAAGACTTGGGTCTCTGTCTTCTTACATTAGATGTACTGTATCCAATTCCACTAGTTGCAGAGATGCCATGTTGTAAATTCGATCTATTACTGTTATTAACTCCATCCAAATGATTCGAAGTATTATTTGGTGCAGTACTTGGTGGGTTATTATTATTATTATTATTATTATTATTATTGGATCCGTAATTTAATCCTGATGATAGACTCCAAGTTCCTGTAAATTTAGCATCTGTAATAAATGGATGTTGTAATGCTTCTTGTGGAGTCCATCTTTTTAATGGATCTAAATCTAAAACACCTTTCAAAAAATGAATTAAACACTTTTTCTGTTGGATCATTGAATCGCTATAATATGAATTTGGTTGATAAATGCCTGATGGAAAATTTGGAGATTGCGATAATTCTGGAGATTGTTGTAATTGTGGTAAGTGTTGAGAAGAATTTTGGTGTCTTGAATGTAACTTAGGAGGACTGAAAGAAGATGATAAGGGTGGAAGGGGTGGTGGTGGAATTGATATATTAGTGCTTTGTGTAGTATCTGATGCTACATTATTAGGTAATGATGAAACTTTTGATGCATTTATCGTTGAATTTGATGTAGTTGGTGTTGATGCAAGTGATGAATTTGTTGAACTTTTCTTAACCACATAATTCATTATAATATCATCTAAATATTTCTCTTTAAAATAATCTTTTCCTGATTGTTCATTGGTATGAAATTCCTTTGAGTATTGATCCATGGATTTAAGTTCGAATTTTTTATGTTTTTTACCATTAATATCGACTTCATCATTTGGAAGTTGATTTAAGAAATTTGAAGCATTTTTACCCATTTCAATCATATAAGTTGGTGGCATACCTAACATATCAATGATTCTCTTCAATTGGTTGAATTCTGAAGTGCCAGGAAATAATGGCAATCCTAAAAATAATTCTGCAATAATACATCCAAATGACCACATATCAACACTACTTGTGTATGATAATCCAAGAATAACTTCTGGAGATCTATAAAATCTCGATTGGATATATGTATAAACAACCTGTCTTTCGTGACATGCAGAACCAAAATCAATAACTTTAATATCTGGTTTATCAATTGAACATAATAAGATATTTTCAGGTTTTAAATCACAATGAATCAACTTTGCATTCTTTAAAACTGTTAAAGAATCTAATAATTGAGCTGCAAACTTTTTAATTAATTTAATAGATAATCCATGGAATTGATTCTGTCTGATTAAATCATATAAATTAGATGACAATAATTCACAAACCAAACATAAATGATTTTTATGCATGAATTTATCATACATTCTTAAAAAATGGTGTTCATTTCCTGGATCAATTTTATTATTTAAATGATCTAATATACTAGCTTCCGTCAACGATTGGTTCAAGTAAACGGGTTTAGATTTAACAACTTTAATTGCGACAATTTCTTGGGTCTTTAAATTTTGACATTTAACGACTTGTCCAAATGTACCTTTACCTAAAATATCCAAAACCATATATTTTCGATTTTCTTGAACACCTAGAACATCATTGACGTATAGTATATAGTCACTATCTTGATTATCATAGCCATTATTAAAACTTGGTTGACTAGGCTTTGTTAAAACACGTCTTGGATTTTTCGAAGATTTATAATGAAAATCAGGGACACACATAGAATAAGTAATTGAAATTGATGTAGTTAAAGCATTTAATGGAGAAACAAACATATTAGAATTGGAAACTCTTCTGAATTTCGGTTTATAGTTTAATTTTGGTTTTAAATCTGAAGGTCTTGTAATTCTGGTAAATTTAGGTGCCATTGGGACAGTGGATTCAAGATTCAGGTTCATTTCATCATCCTCTAAGTGACTATAAATCTGTGGTTGTTGATGGTTTGTTAAATCTGGTCTGAACGTTTGATAATTATTTTGAAATGAATTTTGTTGACCTGGAAGAAATGGAGGTAAAGATTGATGATTTTGTAATTTTACTGGCTGACCTTGCTGTTGTTGCTGTTGTTGTTGTTGTTGTTGTTGTTGTTGTTGTTGTTGTTGTTGT
>JAJLSH010000201.1:40987-133848 GCA_030567475.1 Ambrosiozyma angophorae | reverse complement strand
GTTGTTGTTGTTGTTGTTGTTGTTGTTGTTGTTGTTGTTGTTGTTGTTGTTGTATATATCGTGCTTGATGTTGCTGTGGGTAGTTATATGACATAAAACCGGCAGCAACAGATTGTCTTCTTCTGAATGAATCATCATCAACATGAACTTCGCTAGGAAGCGGAGCACCAGTACGTGAAGGAGGAATAATTGGCTGCTGATTTTGATGCTGTAACTGTTGCTGCTGTTGCTGTTGTTGTTGTTGTTGTTGTTGTTGTTGTTGTTGTTGTTGTTGCAAATTTAGGGAGAAACCTGGTGACAGTGGCGGCAACCTTTGACGTTGAAGTTGAAGTTGACCGATATGGTGTGGATTCCAAGGAAACTGACTTTCAGACGGGCTATAAAGAGCTGCCGATAAGGGGGGTAGTCTTTGATGTGTAATGACAGAAGCTCTATTTGCTAGATTTGAGTTTCTACGAGGAGAAGACGAAGACGACGAGCAAGCACTGGCACTAGCAGTTACCGATAGAAGACCACTGTTGTTCTGGGAGTAGGTGTGTGAATTGGAGTGGCCTGGCGTGGCGGGGGTATGTGGAGTTCCCGGAGTTGTCGCCATATTAAAGTCTGGCTTAAACACCCCGTTGAAAGAGTCGTTACTCATTAGTGGCCAAAGTGTTTGGCTTGTGATCTGGTGTTGTTGTAGTTAACTGGAGAAGAAGTTGATGAAAATTGGCAGAGCTCCAGAGCAATTTAAGAAGCGCACGCGGATTCTGATTGCGATAGGGGAAAAAGGGAACAGAAGAAAGTGGAGCAGATGATGAAGAAGTTGGGACAGAGTATGGAGCTGGAGCTGGAATTGGAATTAGTAAGTGGATAAAAGGGTATTGATGAGAAGGAAGAGACAGTTTACTAACAGGAAAACAGGCAATTGCATTGGCAAAAGTTTATAATGCTCACAGGATAACTAATCCTGGTTTATCCACACATGGTATGTTCAGTTTCTGTCTCTTTTTAAGGCTTATATGACCATTTACTAACTCATAATAGACTTTTTTAAATCTATATTAAACCGAGATAACAAGGGGAAAATACAAGTTGATGGTAATGCTCTCAATTCGAAACAACTTTTTATCATTCTTAAAACATTAAAAGGATTACTTTCTTCAAGAAATAAAGATGATAAAAAAGAGAGTATTCGAGTTTTAACTAAACTAAGAGCAATTAAAGTTAAATGGGTTCCAGCTGATTTTACAAATATCTATCGAACTTTAATTGATTGTTTATTTATTGCTTCATCAGTTAACTTTCAACTAGGTTATCAATTAATTAAATTAATTATAACTTTTGTTGATAAATTTAAATCGACCAAATCACGAATTAAAGAAATGAAAGTATATGAAACAATTCAAATTATTGAAGAATTAATCTATGCTAAATTCAATCAAAAAATCAAACAGTTGATCAAAATAAAGTTAGATTTTAAAGGTTCAAAAGAAGAATTTGAAACTTGTTTAAAACCTTATCAAAAAATTATTCTAAACTGGAAATCAAAATTAAATGCTTTAAATGTTAGAATTATTAAATATAGAGCCGATTTTGATAAGTTAATTTACTTAAATATGTTATTATTATCAAGATTGGTTGACAATGAAATTAGTAAAAGTTTTAAATTTAATAACAAATGTATTGAATTACAAGGATTTTTAATTTTTAACAATGATTTTGAGTTAATGAGATTATATGTGAAGAAGTTAAAAAAAAACAATAATTATAAAAAAGGAGGAGTTGAAGCAGAAGAATAGTTACGAAATATAAAATGTAATTTAATTAAATAGATGACTCAAAAATAATTTATTTATTTTCTTTTTTTGTTCTTTATTTGTTTATTTTATTGTTATTATTTTGAATTTTCAGGTTTTTTTTTTTTTTTAACTTTTAATGTATTGTTCAAGTTGTTCATTCATTTCATCTTTTTCATTGAGTTTATCTCTAATCAACTTAAAGTAAGGATGCATCATACACTCTTTTGCTGTCAATCTTTCTTGATGATCATATCTTAATATTTTATCAATAAAATCTAAAAACTCGTCATTAACCAAACCTTGATTATTGGAATTGATGAATCTCATCCAAGGTCTTTTAATATAATGACCTAAATCATCATAATCTGAATTTAGTTTTAAATTATATTTTTCTAAGTATTTAAATAAATCATCGGTACCTAAAACTCTAACAATTTGAATCAATTGATCAGTATTAGATTTCCCATGAAAAAATGGTTCTCTTTTAAATATAATTGAAGCTAAGGTTGCACCAAATGACCAAATATCCAATGAATAATCATAATACTTATAGTCAACTAATAATTCCGGACCTTTGAAATATCTTGAAGCAACTCTAACATTATATTCAGTATTTGGATGATAAAATTCTGCTAAACCCCAATCGATTAATCTTAACTGATGTAAATCATGATCAATCATAATATTATGAGGTTTAACATCTCTATGCATTATTCCCATGGAATGAGCATAATCCAATGCTTGTAAAAGTTGATACATATAAAACCGTATTTCAAAATCGGTTAACCTTGGGTATAACCATCTAAATTCTTTATTGTTAACATATTCAAATATTAATGCAGGAGTTTTTGATATTGGATCTTTAACAACATTATATAACTCAATGATATTGATACCATTAACTAAATTCTTTAAAATTTTGATTTCTCTTTTAATCTTCTTTTTCTTTATTGGTTTTAGTATCTTTATTATGATTTTTTTTTGTTTTGTCAATTCATAACCTAAAAACACCTCAGAATATTTACCTCTACCAACTTTATTCAATATCTCATAGTTCTCCTGACTTCCCCAAACAAGTGTATCGTTCTCGTAGTCCCAGTATTCGGTAGGTTTGTTCTGGTTGACGTCGGCATAAACCCTGGACACTGACGGACTCACAGACATGGCCTGAGTCTGCCTGCCACTTGAACTCTCTGTTCGTCGAGTTGCTTAAACATCAGATTTATTGGTGAGCTGCGCCACTACTAGTACTATATACGACCGCGCCACTACACGCCGACCAACTTCACCTGTTTGCCACTAGAAAGATCACCTCCAATGGCTCTTAAGTCGGTCAGGATGTCAGAAGTCTTACCGAAATACACTTGCTGTAACTGCCTTCTAAGTGTATTTTCCACATCTTCCACCATTGCTCCAAGAACGGCTACATGGTCGGTCACATTACCTCCGTTGGTCAAGGCTTTCTTCTGACTGGTTTGACGTGTTAGACTACCACTTAAACTCATTTCATCATCTGAATCAGAGATGTCTAGCAACACTGTAGATGTAACTTTATATTCCGCCAACGTGGAATCTTCTTGTTCAACTTCAAAGACATGGATTGCATCCCATGAACCAGCTTCAGAATCACCATTTTTCAATAAAACAACTCCGGCAAACCCACCTTTCCCATTGTAATCATTATCATCTTCTGAAGTATCCCATAAGTAAACACTGGAAATACCACCTTCATAATATAATGATCTATAAACATCAAAAGAATCATTTGCTAAAATTTCAGCTTGTCTTAATCCATTTGATGGAAATGGGGCTTCTTCATCATTTGTAGGATAATAAACGTTACTCCATGGAGATCTGAATGAATCACCATCACGATTGTAATCACAACATAGGTAGGATTTACCAGTTTTAATACATTTCTTAATCTTTAATGGTTGATCAACCGATGTCAATAGATCTTCTGCGATTGTTGGCTGCAAACGACAAATAGCTTCAACATTGGAAGTAATATGCTCTGGGTCCAATCTTCTCAAGAGATCTAATGAAGCGTCCAAAACTCGTTCTTCTGTAGCCATTGTCTGTTATTAATAGTGTTTAAAGTGATACTTTTAACAATGTGTTGTTCAAGATGATCAATAAATTCAATTAAAAGTCAACTTAAATCCGCGGAGACTTAACTGTCTCTCTAACTATAACTGTTTCTTTTATATAATCAATCCATCATGTCCATCTTAGTCACCCTAGCTCCTTACTTACCTACCACTCCAGGTCTTTTACCAAAATGGTTATTTTTTATCTCTGTTGTTTCGGTTTTTAATACTGTTCAAACATACGTCAACATTAATTTAACCAAACAAGTTTATTCAAATAATCCCGATCAAGTTACACCATTATCTGCAAGAACATTTGGTACATGGACATTAATTTCTTCGATTATTAGATTGTATACAGCATATAATATTACTTCATCAGATGCTTTCAATTTATGTTTATGTTCTTATTTTATTGCTTTGTTTCATTTTGGTACTGAATGGAAAGTTTATAAAACTTGTAAATTTGATAAAGGTTTATTTGGTCCATTGATTGTCGCAACTACTAGTATTACTTGGATGTTATCGCAGAAAAGTTACTATACTGGTTTAGCTACTGCTGTTTATTAGCTGATTTGACTTGAACATGTTTTTTTTTTTTGGTGGTATGATATATTTGTTTTTCGTATAGATCGTTTAAAAAGTTCGTAAAATTACTTTACAGTTTTAATGAATTCCTTTTATCTTTGCACTCTTTGGTTATTAATAAAAAAGAATTACTAGAATTTACAAAAGAAAAAATCAAACAAATAGAGGAAAATACAACACAAAACAAAACACAACACAACACAACACCACGACAAAGGATATATAATAGTAAAAAATAAAAAAAAAAATGATAATAATAAAAGAGATTACAGTACGAACCACCAAAAGAAAATAAAGAAAGAAAAGGCAAAAGAAGCAAAAAGACAACTTGATGAGATAAAAGAGAAACATAAGTGAAATCAATGAAATCAAAAAAAAAAAAGTAAAAATAAAAAAAAATAAAGAAACAAAGCGTAAACAAATTACACAAAAGGGGGGGAGGGGGAAGTAGAATTAATTAAATCCACTTTAACAATAATAAAATAAAACGATAAAGCATCTTTTTTCTTTTTATTATTATTTTAACCCATGTATATGAGATAATGAAATGAACTAAAAAATAATAATTTAATTATTTAGTTGGATCTTGTAGTTTCAAAACATCAACAGCAGGACCTAACAATCTTTGAAAACCAGATTTACCTAGAGTAACAACTTTCAAAGGAGAAGTTGCCGTAACCGTTGCCTTTCTTGGAGAATCATATAATAAAGCTAATTCACCAAAATAATCACCTCTCTTTAATTCAGTCAAAATACCCTTTTCACTATTCTTTGTAACTTTTGCTGTACCACTTTCAATAAAATAAAAGTTTTCAGCTGCATCACCTTCTTTAACGACATCTTCACCAACTGAATAAGTTTCAGTGTTTAATGCATCTGCTAATTTCGATCTTTCATAATCACTTAGAGATTTCAAAACTGCGACTTCTTTTAAGAAATTTTCATACATTGATCTTTTCTTTGATGTACCTTCTAATAAGATTCTTCTAAAGGTCATTCTATCTAAGGCCCAAAGAATACAATCAGTTTCAGCAGTTGCTGTAGCAGCCCTTGCAGAATTATACATTAAAGCTAATTCACCAAATGATGAACCAGGTCCTGATCTATTAACTTTATTACCATTAACATAAAAATCAATAATACCTTTCTCAACAACATAAAAATAGTCACCTTCATCGCCTTGTGTAATAATCTCGGTACCTTTTGAAATTCTTTTTTCTTCTAAAGCAAATATAATTGTTCTTAATGAATCTTCATCTAATTGTGAGAATAAGAAGTTTTTAGCAACACTTGCATTTAATCTTTCTAATTGTTCTTGAGTCAGTTGATGAACTGGTGGTTTCCAATTGTCATTACTAAAAGTATCTGGATTTAAAGCTTCTGCAGAAACTGATGTTCTTCTATTTGCATTGATTGCTAAAGCAGGTGAATTCTTTGCTAATGAAGCTGCAAAACCTGAACCAGGAACATATTTTTTTGTAAATGGTGATGGGTTAGTTGTTGTTGAAACATTTGATGAATTTAAAGGATCTAATGGGTTCAATGGGTTTTTAAATGAACTTTGATTAAAGGTTGGAGGAGTGCCCGATGGAATTGGATCTTCTGGTTCATACTTTGATTGATGAATTGAATGAGGATCATTATCAGTAAATGGAGATTTAAAGAAAATAACAGAAGGTCTACCTTCATGAGCTTGAACGTCATCTTCCGTTGGGAATAAATTTAATCCAGCTTGTTGTGCTTTCTCCTTTTGATCCCAAAGTAAAGATCTTTGATCTTCTAAACGTCTATGAAAGTAATTCGAACAGAATTGGAGAATATCTGTAGGATTAGAAGATTGAAACTCCTTCTTTAAGTTTTCTAAAACCTCTGTAAATTCTTGGTAGTTTGACATTTGACAGGGTCTTGAAGAATAAAAGGTAGTTATCAAGTAATCATATGAAGAAGAAGGTGTGATGTTCGCTATCGACTGGATGACGCCGCACCGGTGCAGAGGTGTGTTACAGAATTGCTGAGCCACGTGTTAAGCCAAACTTTCCTTGCTACTGCGCCGCATGTATTTCTTTCTTGTTGTTTGTATGTTTCTTTTTGGTAAACTTTTTATTATCAATTTTTTAGTTTTTTTAATACCAATTGACAAAATAAAATCAAAATAAAATCAAAAGCAAAAGTAAAAAAAAAAAATAATATAATATAATATAATATGATATAATATATAAAATTATTAACGTTTAACAGCATCAGTTTCATTTGTTTTTGAATCAGTTGTACCACTAACTTCACTAACTGGTTCAGTTTTATCTTCCTTAATTTCTTCAATCTTTGGAGCTTTCTTTGTAACAGATGGGGTTGGGGATGGTGAAGTAAATAATCTATTTAAAATTAATAATAAAACACCCCATAATCCCATACCAACAGTAATAACTGCAACAAACATACTTGAAAAAAAGAAGGCTTCACCTGGTCTTTCCAATAAAGTAGCCTTTGGATCATTTGAGAAATCAGTAAAGAATCTAGCACCATCATTAATAAATGAAATTGCAACTTCAAAAACTGGTGTAAAAGTTTGGTCAAAGATTTCAGAAACTAATGATTTTTCAGATTCTTTTTCTAATAAGGATGGTGGTTCTTCAGGTTCAAAATCTGGTTTTGGTGCACTTTCAGCAGAAACTAATTCTTCAATTTCAGATTTTGGAATAAAAGTTGCATTACCAATTTTTTCAGCTTCATCAATTGAATGACCTAAATAAATATTATCAAAAAGAATTGAATCTGTCATTGTCCATAATTCAAAACCTAAAGAACCAATTGGTTCTAAATTAGATGGAGTGTTATCTTCAAAGTATTCCGGATTTGGAATTGTTCTTGGTTTCCAAGGACCTTTATAATCAGGGTTATCAATCATTGGAGCAATCCATTTACCTTTATATTCAGGATTTTTAATGTTTGGTTGAGTCCATGGGCCACAACCATGATCTTTACATTCAGGATTAGATATTAATGGAGCAGACCATATACCATCTTCTTCATCATCCCAATATTCTGGTTTAATGGCGTCAGGATCAGGAATTTCAGGTGAAGCATCTTCATCCCAATCTTCAGGTTTAACGGCATCAGGATCAGGAATTAAGTAAGGAGCATCTTCATCCCAATCTTCAGGTTTAACAGCTTCAGGATCCCTAATTCTTTTAGCATCGACCCAATCTTCAGGTTTTTGATCATCTTTATCTTCAATTTCAAGGTCATTTTTGAATTTAAAGAATTTTTCATCTAATAAAGAACCAGCTCTAACAACATCACCATCAACTCTAATTTCAAAATCTTGATTTGGTTTAATAATTAAAGTATATAAAGAAGTTGTCTTTGTAAATCTACCCATTGGAGGAATTAATAAAGCTTTTTCTTCATAAACTCCACTGAAAGGGTTTTTTCTTCTAATAATAAAATGAATTTTATTAATAGCAGCACATTTATCAGGACCAAACATAATTTGATAAGGAGATTCATTATTAAATTCTTCTGGTTGACCATCTTTACTCAATAATTTAATATAAGCACCACCACAATCTAAACCTTTTTGAAATTTAACTTCATATTGTAAAACTAAAGTATTGTTTTCATTATCAAATGGAACTGGTAAATCAGCACTAATTGCATGATGAGCAGCTTCAGTTTTAACTACTAAACCTTTATCGCCTTTAAAACCTGGATTAACTAAAGATTCTTCAACTTCCCATTCACCATTATAAGTGAATTCATCATCTTTCTTTGCATTTGAAACTTTCCAATTCAATCCACTTTTATCATCAAATTGTTCAAATATTGAATCTTTTGAAAGTTCATTTCTTGGATAAGATTTGAAATCTGGATGTTTAATTTCAGAAGCAGAAGCAGAAGCAGAAGCTTTAGAAGCCAATGCTAATGAACTTGCAAGAGCAACGGATGAGAACTTCATGATTTTGTATTACTGGATCTTAATTGGTTTGGGTATGTAAACAGTAGTTACGAGCTAGGTGTTCTTTTCAAATCGAAGTTGCCCACCCCCTTGTGTGTGAGTTTATGTATGTGTGTGTGTGTTTTTTTTTGTAAAAGTGCAACCAACAATGGAGGCGAAATCAGCGAAATTTCCAGAAATTTGTTTGTTAAACGTGTTCTAAATAGAAATTGTTTTTGTGTGTGTGTGTTTTTGCTTTTTTTTTTTTCAATTTAATTAGAAGCAAAGAATTAATTAGAGAATATTTAGATAAACATATATATATATATATATATAATATATGCTATATTATATATTTTATATATTATAAAATAAATAGATTGAATAGCAATAGCAATAGCAATAGCGATAACTCATGTTTCATATAAACTTTTATGAACTTCTCTAATTGCCTGACCAACTCTTTTACCAGCAGAATCGAATTCTTTTTCTTCAGGAAATGCAAATGAAGCTCTAAAACCAACAGTACTAACAGTTTTATCAACCATAAACCAATGACCTTTTGCAAGAATAACACAATTTTTAAGATAAGATTCATAAATTAAATCTTCAATTTCAATACACCAATCACCATTGGATTTTTCATTATCAATTTTTGGGAACTTTGATAGATTAATTTCAATCCAAACAAACATTCCAGAAGTTGGTTTATTCCATGAACATAAATCTTTTGGTAAATTTTTATTAAATGACTTTAATAAAATATCTCTTCTTCTTGTGTAATGTAATTGTAATTTATCTAACCATAATTCAAAACCTGAATCATGATTATTATGCCATGTATTTAATAATTTATATAAGATTAATTGAGAGGGACCAGAAGCAGAATGAATTGTTAATTCATTACCCATCAATAATTTTTCAATAAAAGTTTTATTTGCAGTAACAATTGAAATTCTAACACCAGGCATTAAAATTTTGGAAAAAGAATCAATTCTTAAAACTCTACCATCATCATCTAATTTTAAAAAGGATTCAATTGGTTCAATGATTTCATTTTCATTTGATTTTAATTGTAAATGAAAATAAGGATCATCTTCTAAAATTAAAACATTATGTTTTTTACAAACTTTTAAAATATCTAATTTTCTTTTTCTAGACATTGTATAACCTAATGGGTTTTGTCCAACTGGAACAGAATAATAAATTTTTGGTTTATTAAAGTTTTTAAATTTACCAGTTGACCAATTAGTTAAAATATTATCCATTTCAATTGGATTTGCACCGTTGAAATCAACATCAACTGGACAAACCTTAATTCTTAAAGGAATACAAGTTTCAACAAAACAAGGATAAGTGAAATTATCAACTAAAACAGAATCATTTGGATCACAAATGGTTCTTAATATTGAATCAGTTGATTGAGTTCCTCCAGATTGAATTAAGAAATCCCAATCCTCATACTTTGGTTTATGAAATTCATTAATATGTTTTAAAGCCCATTCTCTTAAAAAGGAAGTACCTTTACATTCAATATATTGTAAAGCTTCATAAACATTATCCTTACCATCATCACCATCAGAGATTTCTAAAGTTGAGATTTTACTAAAATCGGATTCGGGATTAAGATAATTTATAGATAAAGATTTTATTGGGAAACAATCTGGATGTGGCATACCAAATATTAAATAGATTGAATCCTTTGCAGAAGGGGTTTTCATAACTGAACCTATTCTAAGTTTAGCTTCTGTGCTTAAGAAATCATTCCAATGGATAGTCATTATTGGTAAGTAAAAATGACAAGTTAAGAAANGGTTGAGGAATTAGGGAACCATTTATATAGTAAACTTGCGTCGTGCTCTCCTAACTTTAGCTGTCAAAAGTTCGCTCTCAGTACACGTACACGGTCAAACAGCCGAATATATCTGAACTGTTCTCCCCTCAAGACAAACAGACACCAAATATTATCAACATAAAATTTAATAGAGAGTGAGAAAATCAATAATACAATAATTAAATTAATATTAACTAATTAATTTTTTAACAGTGAGAATCAATAAGCGCGCCAGTTGCCTGATCGGGACTGCCGTTGCTGGTGCGGAAACTCTCCGCTGTTCGCACGGAATTTTTCACCAAAGAATTCCAACGATTAACTCGGCCACACGCGCCACACCGCACGTTCACCGGGATAATATGTGGCGGTGTTTGTGGCTGTGACTCTGAATCTGTGGCTGAGCGTCCCGCCTCCTGCGCCTCCTGCGCCCAGCAGTCAAAATGAAACACTGCGCCACAGTCGTTATGATAACAAAACAATTTTAAATCTTTATCTAATCTTAAATCATTTTGTTTTTTACATATGAAACAACAATTATATTTTTCAAGTTTCAATAAACTTTTTTGTAAATATTCTTCTTCTCTTTTGTTCAATTGTTCTGTAAATTCTTTAACCTGCTGATAGTTACCTCCTTCAAATGATCTTTCTAAATCTTCTTTTTCTATAAATTCATTATTTTCATCATCAATAACTTTAACCAATATTGATTCTGGTATTGTAATTCTATATTTATTAATAATCCAATTTTTATTAAAAGTTTCTCTATCAAAGATAACAACTTTTAAACCTAGTCTTTTAAATCCATTACTTTTCAATAATAATCTTAAATTACCTAATTTAATATGTGCTGAATTACCACTATTTGAATTTTTTTGAATTTTTTCAAATTCATTTATAAATCTAGTTGAGTAAGAATGTTGCCATGCATGTTCAAATTGTAATGCACTTATCTTGGATGGAAATCCATAAACAAATAAAATCATCTTCCAAGGTCTTGATCCATTTTTTTTGGTTTTAAATGCTCCACCATTTTTTAATTCTCCATTATGTTGTCTTAATCTTCTATATGGATCTGGTGACGATCCAATATAATATGAATTTTTCCTACTTAAAGATTTTAATAAGTAAACTACATATAATTTTGGTATTTTAAATTGTAAATCTTCTTGTGAATCATATTGTAAATCTTCACTATTATTCATCAAATCTTTGATCTATTATTATTTTAACAAAAAAAAGATAACTTATCGTAAACTTTTTTGGTTGATTTACCTGTTGTTTACACCAACGAGGGACGCGTATTTTTTTTTTTTTTTTGTTTTCTTGTTTTGTTGTTTTTATAACTACAACTTTTATACCTCCTACCTCCATTCATTAGTTAATATTACAAATGGCTCGTCCAAGTGCTATTTATAGCAATAGAATCAACAATCATCATACTTCTCGTAGTAAATATAAATTCCCAATACTTGATGTTAAAGAATTAGTTACTTTATTAGATGCCCTGGAATTTGATATCAATGAAGAAATGTTAATTAAACCAACAACTTCATTCATGAAGAGTTTAGTTGATCAAATTACTGATAAGTTTTTATATATATCACCATATTCATTACGTCAAAGAATTCAACAAACTAATAGTTCAGGTAATCATATTGATGATCATGATGTTGATGTTAATGATGATAATGATGATAATAACAATAACGCTGATGATGATTTAAATTCACCTGATGATAATATTAAAAATTCATTAAATATTGTTGCTTCACAACGTATTATGTATAAATTTTTATGTGATTGTGGGGTTGATGATTATAGTATTAAAGATGTTGCAAAACCTGATGCTTCAAGAGTTAGGATTATACTTAGTTCATTAATTAATTATGCAAGATTTAGAGAAGAAAGAATGAATGATTGTGATCATTTATTAGAATCAAGTGATAATGTAATAAATGATTATAAAATTATTTTAAAAAAAAATAATGAATTAAGAGATCAATTAAATACTTTAAATAATCAATTAAATAATCAAAATATTAATATTGATGATATTAATTTAAAACAATTAAAATTAGAAAATGAATTAAAAAATTTAAGAAATATTCAATATGATATGTCAATTGAACATGAAAAATATAAATCTGAAAAAAAACAATTAGTTGAAGAATTAGAAACTTTAACAAATGATGAAATTATTTTAGAAAAAGAATTAAATGAAATTAAACCATTAATGCAAGAAACTCCTGAATCAACAAATCAATTGATTGAAAAATTACAACAAGATTTATTAATTGAACAACAAAGATTGAAAAATTTGGAATTAAAATCAAAAAATATTATAATATCAAATGATTCATTAAATTTATTAGTTAATGAATTTAAAAATTTATTAAAAATTGTTGATGATTTACAAATTGATTCAAATAAACAAATTCAATCAAATGAAAGATTAAAAAATTTAAAAGATCAAATTAATGAAAGTAAAATTTCTATAAATTCTTATACAATTCAAATTAATTCAATTAAAAAAAAATTAAAACATAATGAAGAAAAAATTTCAAAAGAAACAAAATTTTATAATGATAAATTATCAACTTTAAATAAAAAATTGGATGAACAAAATTTAGAATTTAATGAATTTAAAGCTAAAATTAACATTGAAAATTTAGATTTAGCTTCCAAAGAATCTCAAATTAATTTATGGGAAAAACAAATGGTTGATTTACAAAAAAAATTCGATAATGAATGTAAAGAAGCAAGTTTTGAAATGGAAAAATTTAACTCTTATATACAACTTTATATAAATGAAATGTCAAAAAAAATTGATGAACAATCTAGTGTATGATTTTTCTGATCGTTAATGGTTTTTCTTTTTTCCCTCTTTTTCAATTCAATTCTTTCTGTACTATTATTAAATCTTTTTTTTTTTTTGGTGGGGGAGGGCTTATATGTTATGTATTCTTACTTTACTTAAATAACTCATTAATTTAATTTAATTTCATTTAATTAATTGTAAATATATATTATTATTATTATTATTATAATTAGTATTGCTATTATTTTTCATTCAAATAAAATAATTGAACAAAATAATCTTTTGTATCAACATCCCAATAATCCCAAATCTTTCCTTCATTTAAATCAATTGGATCACTAGGGATTTTAAAACTAATAGTTTCATAAGGTTCAGCAGCAATAACTAAATATTGCCAATTTAAATCAGTTTTTTCAATTTTTTGTTCAAATGATGACATTAATCTATACATTGGAACAATACCATCTTTAATATTTCTAAAATTAAATTGAAATGAAAAACCTTTTTGTAATGTTAATGGATCTTTAATTTTATTAAATTTATATAACGGTATACCAATCTTGTTAAATTTTTTTTTTGAAATAATTGTATCAGTTTCATTTATATTTGAATTAATTGAATTATTCAATTTTTTTTCTCTTTTTAATTTTTCAAGATTTTCATTATTTAATCGTATTTTTAAATTTTGAATATGTTTAATTGCCCTTGAATGAATTAAATAATTTTGTTCTGAATTATGTATAGTAAAACATAATTTACATTCATATTTACCTTGTCGATTTTTATAAACATAAGGATCTGTATTTATATCATTTGAAAATAATTCTTGAACCCTTTCTCGACGTCTTTGATTGGTTTCTTCGGTACCTGCTATACCACCAGCTCCTTTTTTTGATCCAACTCTATTCTGATAATCCATTTATCTATTTATTTATCTATCTATCTATCTATTTATTATAATTTTTGTCAGTAATTGGTTTGTTTACTATTTTTTCTTTTTTTTACAATTCTAATTGGTACTTAATTTTCAAATTTAAGCTTTCAACAATTGAGAAATAAGGAAAAACTTTGTAAGGTTAAAGTTAGAAGTTTAACACCTTTTCTTTTAAAAAAAAAAAAAAAAACAGATATGATTTGAATAATAAATAATTATTACAATAAAATAAAAAATTAAAAAAATAATTGAAGGATGCGAGGTTCGAACTCGCGCGGACTACGTCCAGTAGATCTTAAGTCTACCGCCTTAGACCACTCGGCCAACCCTCCAATTTTTGTTTTTTAAAATTAACTGACAAACTGATAATGTGACAGAATAAATAATATTTTAGTGCTAAAAAGTTATGTTTTTTTTTATAGTTAAAGTCCAGTATTAAAAGAGAAAAATATATAAATATTTATTTAAGTGTAAAAAACAAAAACAAGTTACAAAGAGAATTAGCTAGGAAAATGGTTGTAAATATTTCTTAGATTGCTAAGAGTGCGACCAAATGACAAGGTTCTTTCAAATTTAAAAATTAATGGGAAGGCTGATAAATTTTAAAATACATAAAACTTCATTACTAAGAATTGTTAATGTTTATATTCAATTAAACGTAGTTATTGTTTGAATAATTGAATAATCGAACATTTGAAGACATATTAGGTGAATGAAATCTTAGTGACCACCTAAAAAACATTTTACTTGGAAATAAATAATGATATACCATAAATCTACATTGATACCTGATGTAGTAATTTGGAATTGCAGGATATACGATCCCTTTAAAAAAGGTTAGCAAGGACGGTTGCAAAGGTTATCCAAATATTTTCCTACTCACCAGGAAACCCAACTCCGAAGCATTGGGGTGCGGATTTCGGGACCCGCACCCCAATCTTCGCCGCTGAATTTTGCCCTATCAGTTGTCAATTTAATAGATAATTTCCACAATTTTAATATTTTAATTTATTCTTCACTACTACTTCTTCTTCCATCTAGTGACCACACCGTTCATAGTCTATATATACATAAAATGTTTGGAAACATTGCAAAGAGATTAGCAGGAAAGACAATTTTCATTACTGGTGCCTCAACTGGTATTGGAAAGGCATCCGCCGAACAATTTGCTGAGGCTTCTAAAGGTGAAATCAAATTGATTTTAACTGCTAGAAGAGTTGATAAATTAGAAGCTTTAAAGAAACAATTAACAGAAGCTTACCCAAACATTGGTGTTTTCACTGCTGGTTTAGATGTGTCAAAAATTTCAACAATTAGACCTTTTGTTGATGCATTACCAACTGATTTTAAAGATATTGATGTTTTAATTAATAATGCCGGTAAAGCGTTAGGATTAGATAAAATCGGTGAAATTGATCCAAAAGATGTCGATGAAATGTTCAGCACTAATGTTTTAGGTATGATTGAATTAACTCAAGCTGTTGTTGTTAAGATGAAAGATAGAAACAAAGGTGATATTATTCAGTTAGGTTCCGTTGCCGGAAGGGATCCATATCCTGGCGGAGGTATTTATTGTGCGACTAAGGCTGCTTTAAGATCATTCACACATGTTTTAAGAAAGGAATTAATTAATACTAAAATTAGAATCATTGAGATCGAACCAGGTAATGTTGCAACTGATGAATTCTCTTTAACTAGATTCAAAGGTGATTCTACAAGAGCCCCTTCTGTTTATCAAGACACTGATCCATTGACTGGAGATGATATTGCAGAATTAATCGTTTTTACTGCTACAAGAAAAGAAAACACTGTTATTGCTGAAACTTTAATATTTGGTACTAACCAAGCTTCTGCATTCCATATTTACCGTGGCCAATTAGATGGTAAATAGATTCTTTTTTGTATATTTTTAAAAGTAAAAAATTAAATAGAACCAAGTAAAACCAATATCTTGGAATGGGTCGTTAAAAACAACCGAAACGAGGAGGATAATAAACTTTGTTTTCATTGTAGGTCGTCCGCAGAAAATTGTCGAGAGATACCGTTATCTTTACTTTATAATTAATAGAATAACATCTAAAGTGTAACAACATACCTAAATGCACCATTGATCCCTATACTTACGTACTGAAAATTAACACTGGTTTAATTACTCTTTAAAAATTTAAAGTGGTTTCTCTTGACATGTTCAGTTCTTGTAGATGACGGGAACCCCGTATATCTCAAACTCTTGAGTGAACTTATTAAAACTCTAAATTTCACGGAGCACTATAAACATCTAAGTATAACAATTTTGAATCAAAGAGTATGGGCCACTGATTGCGAAGAATTGAGTTGGTTATTCCTCCAACATTGCTATGAGCCACAAATGGAAAAATATCTGAATAAGGTATCAACCGTCCCTATACCTTTTATATTTTAAGATGACAGGAAGCTGCCAGTAACCAGACACAGGCTAGCGATACACATGATCATATATCATTGGTCCATGAATCATATAATTCTTGATACATATATCTGTTTTCATAGTAAAGGTTTATAAGGGACTCTTAATTTAATGGGTTCAAGTATCCACCGCAGTAAACGGCACCCGAGTCTTCGAATAAATGATAAACGATAAATGAATGGATTATGTAGAAGAAAAATTATATAATGATACCTGGTTTCCCTGGATTTTGCTCTGGTTAACCTGATTTTTTTACTTGCATTTCCGTCAAACTATGAACCTGAGATTATCATCACTATTATATTTCTCTCTATTTGAATTGGGTGCTCTGTCTGCCCCACGCCCACTTTTTGATCTTCAAGAAACATTTTCCCTCAGAAAGCCAAATAGTGGCTTATTAGAGGAGCTTGCTAATGACGGTTTATTCCATCCAAAGTCAGTTTCGCCAGTTGTTAGAGAAGTATGGTCTCAAATGGAATCTGAAGTTAGTAAGGATGAAATTATGGAAGCAGTCACTGATTATTTGAGTGGAAAGAGCTTCCCAAAAAGTTCTTTTCCTGTTGAATCAAAGAAAAATCCTGACAATCAAGAAATATATATGTTGGGTAAGTATACAGATTATCAATTAAGATCACATATTGATGCCAAGCCTGAATCATTAGCCCTTGATTCTGTTAAACAGTCTGCAGGGTATTTTGATATCAATGAAGAAGATAAACATTTATTTTATTGGTTTTTTGAAAGTAGAAATGATCCTGCTAATGATCCGATTATTTTATGGCTAAATGGTGGTCCAGGTTGCAGTTCTATGACAGGTTTACTCTTTGAATTAGGCCCTTCTTTTATCCTGGATGAAACATTAACTCCAATTTACAACCCTTACTCCTGGAACAGCAATGCTTCAGTCATTTTCTTAGAACAGCCAGTTGGTGTGGGTTATTCTTATTCTGAGAAATCATCTGTTTCTACTACGGAGGCTGCCGCAAAAGATGTTTATGTATTCCTAGAATTATTCTTTGCAAAGTTCCCGCAATTTCAAGGAAATGACTTTCATGTTACAGGTGAATCATATGCAGGTCATTATATTCCAAACATTGCTAGTGAAATTGTTAGCCATGAAAATAGACCATTTAATTTCAAATCGGTTCTGATTGGTAATGGTATTACTGATTCAAAGGTTCAATATGGTTGGTACGGTCCAATGGCTTGCAATGCCACTTTGTCAGGTTATAAACAAGTTATATCTGATGAGGACTGTGCTTGGATTGATGAAATATATCCAAACTGTGCTGAGTTGGTTCAAAATTGTTATGATGATCCAACTGTATTGAGTTGCGTTCCTTCCTACTTATACTGCCAAAAGATCATGGATCCTTTCCATAAGACTGGTTTAAATGTTTACGATATGAGAATACCATGCGGTGAATCGGCAATGTGTTATGAGCAAATGGAGTATCTTGATGCTTACTTGAACTCCCCAGAAGTTCAAAAGGCATTAGGCGCAGAAGTCGATGAATTTACTGGTTGCGATAGACAAGTTAGTACTCACTTCATGTTTTCAGGTGATCATCTTAGACCATATCAACAGTTTATCAAAGAACTCTTAGAATTAGATATTCCTGTTTTATTATACGCTGGTGATAAAGATTATATTTGTAACTGGTTAGGAAATTTAGCATGGTCATCTGAACTGGAATGGAAACAATCTGAGAGCTTCAAAAACGCTGAATTCAAGAAATGGTATAACAATAATGATGGTGTATATGCGGGAGAAGTCAAATCTAATGGACTATTAACTTTTTTAAGAGTCTTTGATGCTGGGCATATGGTTCCCCATGATCAACCCTCAAATTCCTTAGATTTCTTAAACAGATGGTTGGATGGAGATTATACCTTTTCCAACAAGGCCTGATTTAAAGAGAGTGAAACTTATTATTTTTATATATTTTTCATATACACTATTTACAGTTAACGAAAAAGGAAGGAGTATCTTCAAACTTCGCTTTCCGAAGATCACATTCAATCCTATGGAATCTATAAGTATTCTCAAATTCTTTAAAATGATGGATACGAACACAGATCCTTCCAGAAAAATAATGATTAGATTGATAGTAAGGGTATACCTAGCTGTATTACTCATTCTCATAGGGCCCATAACAGTAAACAATCATATAGCACAGCCCGAACGAGATAAGGACGAAGGCAAAAATAAACTGTAGTGGTCTCTCTTTAAAGATCACACTTTTATCTACATTTATAAACCTGCTAATCATCACAAAGACATTCGTTATGAAGTTGCAAGTACTTTCTACTTTAGCTTTAACTCTTTTTCACTTAGGAAGTAATGCCGCTCCGCAGCCAATTGATTTCCAGAACCCTTTCACTCTCGGAACCGCAAATTTTGGGTTGCTAGATAAGCTTGTTGGAGAAGGTTTGTTTAATTCAGCTTCAATTACCCCAGATATTAAAGAAACTTGGTCCCAGATGGAATCCTTAGTCAACAAAGAAAAGATTATGGAATCTTTAAATAACTTTTTAACTGGTAAATGTTTTCCAGAGAGTTCATTCCCAGTTGAGGCAAAAATAAATAAAGAAAATGAAGAATTATTTACCTTAGATAAACTTCCAAATTATCAATTAAGAACTAATACCAAAACTCAACCTGGCTTATTAGGTATAGATTCAGTTAAACAATCTGCTGGATATTTTGATATCAATGAAGAGGACAAACACTTATACTACTGGTTTTTTGAAAGTAGAAATGACCCGGCTAATGACCCGGTTATTCTATGGTTAAATGGTGGCCCAGGTTGTAGTTCTATGACTGGTTTATTTTTTGAGTTGGGTCCATCTTTTATCAGTGATGAAACCTTAATCCCAATTCACAACCCTTACTCCTGGAACAGCAATGCTTCAGTCATTTTCTTAGAACAACCAGTTGGTGTTGGTTATTCTTATGCCGAAAAGTCAACAGTTTCAAATACAGAAGTTGCAGCAAAAGATGTATATGCTTTCCTAGAATTATTTTTTGCAAAATTCTTATTATTTTCTGGCAATGATTTCCATGTTGCAGGTGAATCATATGCTGGCCATTACATTCCAAAAATTGCTAGTGAAATTGTTAGCCATGAAGATAGAGCTTTCAATTTCAAATCAGTTTTGATTGGTAATGGTATTACTGATTCAAAAATTCAATATGGTTGGTACGGTCCAATGGCTTGCAATGCCACTTTATCGGGATATAAACAACTTATCTCTGATGAAGACTGTGCTACCATTGATAAACAATACCCAAGATGCGCCAGAATGATTCAGGGTTGTTATTCTTTCCCAAATGCATTGACTTGTTTACCAGCTAATTTATACTGCGAAAGAATCATGGAACCATTTATGAAAACTGGGTTAAATGTTTATGATATTAGAACTACGTGCGGAGACTCAGATCTGTGTTATAAGGAAATGGATTATGTCGATGAATATTTGAATTTACCTGATGTTATGGATGTGTTAGGTGCTGAAGTTGATAAGTATACTGGTTGCGATGAACAAGTTTTCAGAAACTTCATCTTAACTGGCGATGAACCGAAACCATTCCAACAATACATTGCTGAAATCTTAGATTTAAATATTCCAGTTTTACTTTACGCTGGCGATAAGGATTATATTTGTAACTGGTTAGGTAATCTAGCGTGGTCATCTGAATTGGAATGGAGTAAGTCATATAGTTTTAAGACAGCTGAATTCAAAGATTGGTACAGCAGTATTGATGGCGCATATGCTGGCCAGGTTAAGTCAAATGGATTATTAACTTTCTTACGTGTTTTTGAAGCCGGTCATATGGTTCCACATGATCAACCTTCAAATGCGCTTGACTTAGTTAATAGATGGATTTCTGGTGATTATACTTACGGAAACAAGCTTTAAAATACCATATGCATCTTTAGCAACATATAATTTTTAATTAAACGAAAATATTAATGTAAAATGGGTTATATCAGTGAATAGCTACATAATTCACAACTTGTGAACTTGTGATTATTTCATTTGATTGCTTATCGCTTTAATATTTATTAAATAAAATCTTATCGGCCTCGTAAATTCAGTCATTATTCTATAATTACGGAAATAGTAAGGTAGTTCTTTTGCTGAAAAGGTCGATTGACGCAACATTGTTGGGATGACGTAAACATTGGCTAATTTGCGACTCACAAAGATAATTTTCAGTTAGACCAGAGAATCAGTTTACATATTGCAATAATAAAAGGTTCAATTAAACTCGAGACTTGAATCAAAGCCAGAATGAGTAAATTTGATCAAAATATAGAAATTGAAATTGAAAGAGGAAATTACAAGGCAGCACTAAACTTGGTATCAGCAAAGATCCGACAATATCCAAACAGCTCGTACTTTTATGCACTTGAATCTAAAGTATTATTATTAAATGGAAATAAAGTATTATCATTAACTAAAGCAAACGAGCTATTAAAGAAATCACCCACAGATGTTAGGGCAATTAAACTTTTAATTGAGGTATTTAAATATTTGGGAAATAATGATGATCTGTTTGAAAAAATTGTTAAATCAAATTCGGTTAATCAAAATAATAATGAATTAATTCAACATTGGTTTGAATATACCATTGAGGAATCTAATCTGATATCTATGCAAAAGGCCACTATGATGTGGAACAAGTGCTTGTCTACAAACAATAAGAAGAAGAACACAAGTTTAGAAACCACTAACATAATTAAGTTATGGTCCGGATTTACTTTGATGTTAGTTTGCAATTGCTGTAAGAACCAACTTAGTGCTGGTATGCTGAAATTGTATCCTCAGTTAGGGTTGCAGTTAATTAGTCAACTGAAGCCTTTAACTGCTCCTGAGTTTTATGTTTACGTGAAATTATTAGAATTATCATTAGAATCAACTACTGAAGACAGGAAAGATGAAATTAGAGAGAAACTGGTATCTGAATTAGAAGATTTTCTAAATATTGAAAATGATTTAGAATTAACAATTATTTATTTGAACAATCTAAAAAAATTTGAAAAATTTGAAAAGTTATTTGAGGTTACTAAGAAATATTTAGTGGAAATGGATAAAGATGATTGGTCTACTTGGGAATTATTAATAGAATCAAGTTTTAAAATTGGAAATATTGAAGAGTCATTAAAGATTATTGATAACTACAAAGTCTCGAGAAATTCTCAGTTGGCTTATTTAGAAGTGTGCAAATATGATAGAAAATTGGATAAAGAGAAATACTTAGTTAATTATATTGAAAAATACAGTAAGAAGTTATGTCTCTTTCCTGATTTGAAGAACTTTATAGAAGTAGGAAATCAACGAGAATCAGAAACAATTTTAGAATTTTTGGAAGTTGAATATAAGAGCAAGAAGATAGATGAAATATTAAAAAAATCCAGACCACCAACAGACGCTGAAAACGTTTTCATTGTCAATTATTTAAAATTTAAGGCATACTTAAACCCAGCTTACTTTTCAACGAATGATTTCATCAAGGAATCTATGACACTTTACAATGCAATTGAAGAAGTTTCATTAAAGAAATTAATCAAATTTGAATACTTTCCAGGTTTTGAAATAATAGTGCTAGTCATTCAATCCATTTTACTTCAACAAAATACTGATAAGGTTAATGAAGATTTACTGATCAAGTTGATTTTGATCTTAGAACACGCTTTATCAAAGAACCAATACGAATTCCATTTAAAGTTATGGTTAATGAAATTATACTCCAAACTTAATCTTTATTCAAGAACAGATAATATTTTTACATCATTAAATATCAAATTTATTCAATTAGATACTTTATCTTATTTTATTAACAATAGAGTAAGCTGTATTAAGACCACAAATCTGATAGGCTCGGAAAGGAAGGATAAGCTACTGCAAGTTAAGGGATTTTATGAGAAAAATGTCAGTCAAGAATTAACTCATATGATCAATAATTGCTTTCAACAACTTACTCTGAATAAGTTGCAAGGTTTTATCGAGTTACATATCAGACTGAAAACCTCAATCACCAAAGTTTCAACTTTGTTGGAAATTATTAATGTTCGTAGAATTAATCATAAGGATATTGAATTTGATACAATAGATGAACTCAAATGGTTTTATGAAATGTCAAAGAAAATTGATATTGAAGATGCTGATATTAATTCAAAAATCAATGATAATAGAGATTTAAAGACGATATGGGATTGTGGTACTCACAATAAAATTGAAAAGATTGACCAATTGTTAGATTCAGTTAATCCTGTTTATAATTCCCGTTATATAAGAATAATGGTCCTAAAGGAGCTCTTAGTTTACGATCATGACAACACCAACTACTCTGACTATGTTACGGAATTTCATAAATTATTTGAATCAAGTCCAAGCAAATCATTTACTGTTGTTGAATACTGGTCTTTATCAATTATTTACAAAATTACTCTAAATGATGAACCTGAAAAGAAATTTACTGTTGCTGAAATCAATACCAGTAATCCTTTCAGTTTTGATTTTAATCATTATTATTTCGTATTGGCTAGTTTTGCAGAACAATTAAAGTATATCTCCAAAAATCATAGTTTTAGAAACAATACCAAACAAGTTAAGACATTACTTAATGAAGTTAACAAGAAATTAAATGACGAATTAAGAAATGATGTCAATTTAAGATCCAATGAACTTTCAAATATAGCCAAAAATAAACTATTTGAAAGTGTTAAGGACTGGTTGCGTAATGATGAAATGGGTTCCTTATTCAAAATCAAAAAAGATTTTGTGAACGATTTCTTTGATGATGTTAAAATATCTAATATCAAAGCATTAAACGAATTAAAACAGTTATAGACGATAGAGTATTTATATTAGGTGTAGATTATAAAAAGTAAATTATTAAAACCGAAAACAAGTGTCTCAGAAACGTCTATGCTTTCTTTGTTTCTTTAGTCTTCTTTTCTCTAACTTTAGCAGGAACTAATCTTTCCTCCTTACCAAAAACTAATTTATGAGGTTTCATAAAACTATCAACGACAGTTTGATCGATTGCCGCTCTTCTTTCTTGGAATTCCTTGACAAATTGTTCCAATCTTTCAATACATAACTTCTTCATTTCACCAGATAATAGTTCACCAGATCTATAAGAAGCAGCAATTTTATCTAACTTAGCATCATCTTCGGTGAAGAATGATAAATATTGGAAAGCAACATCAACATCTGGATTACCACCATATTTACGATGTTCTTCAAGAGTAGCCTTACCACCACTGAATGCATACTTTTTAATCTTCTTTTGAATCTCTTTTGGAGTATCGGTCATAAAGATGGCGGTATTAACATCACTGGCGGACATCTTAGTAGTTGGTCCTTGTAAGGCAGGGAAAAAACGAGAGTGAATTAAAGCTGGTTTAGCAAACTTTAATTTATCTGCAACATCTCTACACACTCTGAAATATGGATCTTGATCAATTGCACACGGAATCAAACATGGGGTCTTTGATGGTAAACCTAAAACATCTGGGAATGAAGATGGGAACGCAGTAGCAATTTGGATAGAGGCAAAATGTACTTTACCAATACAATCGGAATCTGTGAAACCAAAGACAGCCTTTGCTGTAGATGTAGTGATTTGACGAGAAACACGAACGACAGTTTCATAAAAAGCTGGATTCATGTAACCCATATCAGAGAAAATAAATGTTTTTTCAGGATTGAAACCGACAGCCATAATGTCTTTAGCATTATCTAGAGCAAACTTTTTAACATCTTCAACAGTAAGTTTATGCTTGAATAAGAACTTTTCGTCATCAGTTAATTCGATAACTAATGGAGCATCAAACACTTCTTGTAACCATTTTGTAAATAAGAACGGCACCATATGACCCAAGTGCATGGAGTCAGAAGAAGGACCTCTCCCTGTATATAAGAAAAACGGTTCGCCATGTTCATAGATGTCTAAGATTCTTTCCAAATCTCTCTCTGAGAAGAACAAACCACGGCGAAGGAAGTGATGTGGAGCATGCCCGGTGACACTTTCGAAACGTTCCAAAGTGGTTGGGGTGATGGGGCGAGTACCAAACTGTTGGATGAGTTTGTCGTAGTCAATTCCCTGGGACTCACCATCAACAACCGCACCTTCAACTTCCCATGGAGTGACCTTTTGTTCAACTGCTAATTTTGCTGTACTTTTTGTGATTTCTTCAGTCATTTGTGTATGTGTGCGTGCAGTGTAATTGATAAAGACACACTGCAGTGAGTCAAATCGTTGATGCCAAAGTTTTCAAACTTTATCTGAAAACCGACGCGCGTCGGCCGACGCCAGTGACCCAACCGCCAATTTTACTTCAACACTATTTATGAATTCTATAGAGGGTTAGTGGCGTATATGAAATAGATATATAGCTTAATTGCCACTGGTCGTGCTCACCACCGACTCAGTATCAGTGTCTATAGAAATATCATCTTTATCATCTTCCGAAATCTCGTTCCAAGAAGCATACGTAAGGATTCCAAAACCTATCATGACAAATGCATATCCAACAAGTTGTCCAGGATTGATTGTGGCACCCCACAATATCCAATCAGTAATACCAACAAGAAGAATAGTAACAAGAGATGAAACAGAAGAAAAAACAGGAGATGTTAACGACATCAGTGCTAAGAATGAGACACTGAAAACCAAGTTTGAAATGATTGATATAGTGATATAAAACCACACTTTAGAATCATAATTTAGATCAAACCTATAGAGTCCAACAGCATGAATAATAAATGCAGGAACACAGATCAAAACAAGCGTGTTGACTCCAATAAAACACATTGAAAAATTAGAAAAAGTAGCTTGTCTTCTAGCACTGACTTCGCTAGGAGGTGGACAACATTTTTTCTTATATATAACTTCATATAAGCCATACAATATAGCACCAATTAAAATGATAAGATTACCAAACAGTCTATGAGGATATTCTGGTTCATTTTCGGTTTCATCATCGTTTTCCTTATTTCCTCCTGTATATGCGACAATGAAAACACCAGAAATGGCAGTAATAACAGCTGATACTTTAATCCATGAAAATTTCTCCTTTAATATAGGAATTGCAAAGACATACGCAGTAAAAGCGCTTGAATTATAAATAGCGGTGACGTCAGAACCAGTTGATAAACCCATTGCAATATACCAAGTTGAACCAGCAACATTTAAAATGATAGATAACCACGAAGTTGATAAAAAAATGTATCTAACTGCTCTAGATTTAAAAAATTGTGAATAATGACGGAATGATCTTGTAACGTTCGGACCAATATATTCATACGTGTAATCTGGTAAATTTGCCTCAGCTGTTAATTCAGAAATTTCAAAGACGTTCTTGTGCTGTGCCTTAACCGATGATGCAAACGATTTTCTGAAACCTTTCCATTTACTATTGCTGTCTATTGCACTTTTCTTCTTATAATGAATATACTTTGTAATTGTTTTATAAACAGCTATGGATAGGAACTGAAGAGGCCATAAAGCCCACCATGAGCCGTGCGTTAATAAGAGTAGAAGAACTGGTTCATGAAATCCCAAATCATATACATAAGTAGTAGTCTCTGTTTGGACAACAAAACTGAGTAATGATAAGACAAACAACACCACAACAAAGATAATCTTCACATAAGAGAAGCCGGTTGTATGACTATGTGGATTCTTTCTCTTGATTTGTAAGAGTAGACTGTCGTTAACCGAAAACCTTCTTTCACTGCGGTCACTACTCTCTGCCCTTCTTGATGATGTGTCCATGGATGTTCAATGACTTTGTAGACCAAAAAAATGACCGTAAAAAGATAACTGCTGTTGACATTAGCCGACAGAAGTATGAGACTGTGACCGACAATAAGTCGGCAAATATGGTGCAGGGGTGTAATAAATTGTCTAGGGGAAATAATTACCTATTTGGGCCACTGAAAATTCTGACCATCGCTCTTCATTTTTGGAAAGAGTAGACGCTTAAGTATGGGAAGCGCATACTCGAAGTTGGCGGGGGAGTCCAGTTTAGGAATTCGAGCTTATCTACCTACGCCTACTGTGATAAGGCGAATTTTTGGTTACCCGAAATCTTCCTCTTAACGAGACTACCAGCATGTAGAAGCTGTTGATCCGGAAATAGAACCAATGAATTTTTGTTTTCCTTGTGAACAGATTCGTTAATTTTCCTAATAAAGTTATAACAATGGAAATACAGCAGTTCCGCCCTAAGAAGGAGGTAGTGGAAATCAAACCCAAATCAACTGCTTCCAAATCAAAGTCAAGTAGATCGGGTGTAGGTACCAACATCAACAAAGTGGCAAATGGTAAGAGGAATACCAAGTCCAGACATGGTTGCTTGACGTGCAAGAAGAAACGACTTAAATGTGGTGAAGAGAAGCCATTTTGCAAGAACTGTATAGACAAGAAAATTGCCTGTGGTGGCTACTCTATGAACTTCAAGTGGAAGGAGTTTTCTCAGAATACTAATCAAGATCACTTTCAATCCTCCGAATATTCATCTAACAATATTGCAGCTAATCATGAAAGAAATAGTAAAGTTGGAAAGATAAGCCCAACGACAACTTTACAATCTCATATTCCAACTAGAAAAGGCTCCATTGATGTTTTAGCAGCAAAAACTCATCATCATACAAATTCCGAAGCAAGTGTTAGTTCTACTAGCCCAACTGAATCTCAGTCAACGATGTCCACGGCCAACACTTTGGATACTCAACAAGAATTTTTGAAGAAAGCTTTGGAAGCTGCAACTTTATCGGTTACAGGTAAATCATCCCAAGAAATTGCCATTGCTAATGCTTTGATTGCAAACGGCAATAATCCTGATTTGGCTCATGCTATTGCGTCCAGTTTTAATGGATTTATCAGCTCTTTTGAAGAAAAGCAGCTTGCAGAACAACAGCAACATTCTGTTGATAAGAAAGAAAACAAGAAAAAGCTTCCAAAAAGTGATTACGTGAACATAGCTAGCGAAACAATTACACCATCAAGTTTATCAAAAACACCAAGTGAAAACCTGAGTATAGCTTCCTCAGCTACAAGTACTAAATATGTTCGCAAATCTAACGGGTTAGATTCGTTGGCCGATGTTGCTTCAAAAGTTCCAAAAAATAAAGTGTCAGACATTGAACCATATACAGCTTCCACCACTAAAAATAATAATATTCCACCTTTAAGTCCATATCACATTCCTTCTCCTTCTGATTTATTCTACCATAGTTTGCGCCAGGAAAAGACATTAGCATTCAAAACTTCAACTTCAAAACAAAGAGATAACCAAGAAATCATTCTAGATCAAGATCAGTCTACAAATATGCAAGGTGCAGAAACACCAACTTCTCCACTAAATTTGTTTAAAGACTTCTTAACTACAAAATCACCATCGGGATTGGAGCAACAACATTTCAACAGTCAATTATATGATATTCTAAATACAACAACAGCTAATGGTGACCTTATCAATTCTCCGAAGTTAATGCAACATTTGAATGAAAACCCAGCTATGATGGAATACATTGTTAACAGCCCGAATTTTAATTCATTCATGAAGTATCCTTCTTCTCCTGGAGTTTCTTCTCCGTTAGCTCTAACAACACTACCAGCAGCTTCTAACCCAATTAGTTACCCCTCAACCTTTGCTTCTAATCCAACGTTATCAACAATGATTAATGCCTTTAGTCATTTTGAAAATCTCCCAAGCCCTGGCAATTTTGAATTGAGTCCTCAAACACCAATTGGTACTGGATCAATATCAACTGTTAAAGAGGATACAATGGATACTGAAAGAAAAGTTATTTCACCAACCGTGTTACTGGAGGATGAAAATATGGAACATACTAATGTGATTGTTTCTCAAAAATCATCACACCAACAAACGTCACTGTCACCGGCGTCAAGCGTATTTCAACAATTTATGACTACCTTACCTAAAGCAATTGAATTGTCAGATCAAACGATGAGAATGTTAAGCGCATTCGATAGATATACATGTGGTATCTTAAGTATAATGAACGGGCCATCTGAAAATCCGTGGAGATCGATTTTACTGCCACTATCTCAACAATATCCAGTGATGTTAAATGCAATTTCTGCAATGACTTGTTTTCATGTTGCTAGAGGTGACCCAATTCTACGATCATCAGGAATGAAACATATGAAGAGTGCAATAGTTGATCTGGTCCATGGATTAAGTGATAAAACTATACCACTGGATGTTGCATTGGCTACATGCTTAGTGTTGGCAAATGGTGAAGCTTGGGATAGACACGTTTCAACAGGTATTGCTCATTTAAAAGGGGCTAGGACTATGATTATTCAACTAATTCGTAAATTAAACAAAACACGGAGACAACAGATTTCGAATAGTGGTGTTATTGAAGGGATTGATACTAATAGCAATGAATCAGGTGCAGAACCAGCTGGAATGAGTAGGTCAAGTTCAATCAGTAGTGAAGTCAGTCTTGGTTCGTACTCCAATGTCAAAATTAAGACAGGGATTTCAAAGAGATTGCACTTTCTGTTTAATGCTTGGATTTACTTCGACGTGTTGGCTAGAATGACAACTACGGAAGATTGTGAAAATTGTGAAAATTCTAATAACGACAGCGGAATGGAATCTCTTTTTACTGATGATTCTAAATCCGATAAAAGTGGTTCAAGTCCTGATAGTGAAATTAATGGGAAATTGAAAAGACCAAGAATTGACGAATCTGATTCTTTCTCCAAGAAACAAAAGATTGATAAGAAATTGAAAAATGAACCATCTGAAATCATTGATAATTTCAATTCATTTACATCAGGTGCCGCCGAGGATATCGATCCATTGTTAGGTGTCGCACAAGGATTATTCCCAATCATTGGTAAGGTTGCAACCTTGATTTCTAAAGTTCGTCAAACCCAAGCTGAAAATAAAAACAAAAAAGTCAAGAATTCAATAACTGTAATCTCCAAAGCATCTGAATTAAAGCATGAACTAGAAAAGTGGAGACCACCAATGATGAAGAGCTTCTCAACGAACATAGAGGATCCGTTGTTCGATTTAAGCTCAGCGGTATCCACAGCTGAAGCATATAGATATGCGACCTTACTCTATTTACATCAAGCAGTCACTGAAGTCCCATCAAAGTCGTCGCACGCTATAGCTGAAAAGATATTGATGCTTTTTGCATCAATTCCAAGCTCATCTCGAACCTGTGTTACTCACATTTTTCCATTATTGATTGCTTCCTGTGAAGCTCAACCAGGTGAAGAGCGTGAATTTGTTAAAGAAAAATGGGAACTATTGAGTAATAAAATGTGGATTGGAAACATTGATAGAGCTTTAGAAGTTGTCAAAGAAGTCTGGTCTCGAAAAGATATTTTGAGAGGTAAGAAAGAGCAAGAAAAACTTGCACAGCTCTCTCAAACTGGTAAAGCTATGGTTAGATCAAAAAGAGTAAACTCGGGAAAACTAGACGAGAGCAAGAATGAAGCTGATGATGGATTTTACCAACTAACGAAAAGGATTAACCAAGCTGTGTATTATGATGAATGTGATGAAGACGATTTGGATGAAATTGAAGAAAATAGATTAGATAGTTGGACGCATTGGACAACCGTTATGAGAGAATGGGGATGGGAAGTATTATTGGCATGATTCTATTTATAGTTACAAATAAGAGACATATTTCTTTTATTTATTTAAAAAAAAAACCTCCGATTTTATTATTATTACAAGTAGAAGGAATAATAAAAAATTGTAAACTTATACATGAATTGAAGAGATACGCGTAACTAAATTTATTCAAACTTACATTTATCGTAGAAACTTTCCCATAATTCAATCAACTCCTTTTGAGATTCAATTAAACCCTCCCAATATATTTCAATCATTCCTTTAAATTCATTAACTTTTTCAAATTCAAACTTCTGCAAATCATTCTTAAAGTTCTTATTGAATTCAACTTTAAATTCATTTTGTCTAGTAATTGATTTTTCTAAACTATTCAACTCATTTTCATATTTTGTAATTTTATCAGGTTGATAGCTATACTTTGTTCTTGTTTTGGATAAGCCTTTCTGTTTCTTACTTAATTGTGATTCTAATGTAGCTACGTTATTACAAATTTTAAATCTAATTTCAAAACAATTCTTAACCGAACCAATTATACGTATATATTCATCAATGGTGGATCCAAGAGTGAGGACTTGTTGCAAATTTGTTCTTTCCAGAAGCTCTTTAATCTTAGCCTGCAATTCCTCAAAGTTATATAGCAACTCTGAAATTCCAGTATTTATCTCTAAATCAGCCATCTGCTGAACTATGATAATCAATTCATTTAATGATACTATCACTTCTTCTCTCTTTTCTAAAATGAAGTCCAAACATTTTGATAAGGATCTTAACTGTTGATCTAGATTTTCCATATAAATTTGCTTTTCCAAAATAAATTTATCAGTTTCAATGTACTTTGGAGCATTAAACCCGACGATTGAACTGAAAAATCCGCCACCACTAGTACCCTGACCTACAAGTGTTGTTGAATTCATAATCGATGAAACTGAGAAATCATTTATGGATGCGCTTAATTTGTCAGATTGTGGATTTTCATTATCCGGATCCAGATGATCACCATGATAATATATATTCTCTCTTTCTTTTGATTCATTAGTGAAATTTTCACTTTGTAAAAATATAATAAAATCATAATCTCGTTGTAAAACTGGATTCTTCGAAATCTTAGTTAACATTTTTTCTAAAGCAAGCCTTCTATTTTCAATAAACTTTTCATCAAATCTCCCATAAACTTGCTTTTCAGGGGGTGGTGGAATTATAAAGCCAGCATGATTATTCATCAATTGTTCATAAAGCCATAAAAAATCCCGGTATCTTCTATTAACAGTAACGACTGGATTATTTAATAAATCTGATTTTGTTTTGGTTGTTATGGTGTATTCAATATGCGCTGATGTTATATCTCCAACTTTCATTGGATCACCAACTGTAATATTAAATTGGTCTTTAGGAGTGCCCATAAAATCTCCTCTACTTTTTGGAGGTGTTGCTGGTGTTGACTTCGTGGTATCTGATTTATTAGTACCAAACTCCAATGAGGAGCCACCAATTGAGTCAGTTTTCAAATCAAATAAAGGTTCATTAACAGTTTTCAGTATCGCTTGCTTTCTAGCATAAGCAGTGTCTGACACGTTTAACGAAGATCCAAGGTCCGAGTTTATAGTTTCATTAATTGATAATGGATCATCATTAGACTGTGCGTCAGGTAGTTTAGGTTCTTGAGTAGCGGTAGTCTTCGCACCTCGAGTAGCTCTTCTAGGTCTTAACAATCTAGTCTTTTTGTTTGGGGATGTCATAGGGATTGGTGAATTCACCAACTTCGTCGAGGTTGCCGAAGGAGGTGTAGCTTTCGAATAGTTAAGTACGTTTGCTAAATCCCCTCCACTGGCGTCAATCTCCCTAAAAGCAAACAAGTTTTCATTATCATTTGGAGTATCTTCCATAAATGAGGATGTTGGAGTCAATGTATTGTTATCATCTTGTTCATTTTTTTGGATTAAGGAAGATAGTAGTTCTTTCTTTTTTTCAACTGCATCTTCGATTGACACACTTTTTATTCCTTGATTTAGAATGTCGTATTGTTTAGATGCATGTTGCGATTCATTATTGGGAACTGGGACAGGGTCAGGATCAGCGAATGCATTTGTCAATGGATCAATTGAAGAGTTGTCCGGGGAAGTTCCATCATTAAAGTCAACATCTTGCAAGACACCGGGATAAGTGCTTGCGTACGGATTGTCTTGTGGAGAAAACAGTGTCGAAGCAGTCGGAGGAGTCTCTCCCCAGACGTTTTCTTCTTCTGCAAACGGGTTACTCATTGAAAGGAGGTGAACACACTGCAGTTGGAGGCAAAAGAGGTAAAAGAGACAGCTATCAGCAAAAGGGCAACAGCTTGAGTGAACAGAAGAGGTGGCGAAGTGCACCACGCGTAGTGGCGGAAATGAGTGGCGCAGACTGCCAAAGGGACAACCAGAACTACACAACCATCAACTACTTCTTACCAAACTCACACCCATGACCGATTTGACCCCTTTCTTCAATAAGTGTATTGCCATATATCTGGAGGATGACTCAAAATCTCTTGTAGCAAGCTCTTCTTCCAAATCAGAGGTCAAACACAGCACTGAACCACACAAACAAGTAAATGTTTCAATACTAAATAAAGGCAACAACTTCATCCAAGATTCAATTGAGTTATTTTACTCCATTCGTAACTTTGACACAATAATAAAAGATGTCCAAAAGGACTACCTATATTTAAATTCAAGAGAACTATCAGACAACGATAAAGATTCACTTGATTTAAATTTCAAATTAAAGTTAAGTCAACTAAATGCAAATTTAACAAATCTCAAAAAATATAATGAAAAATTGAATAAAGACCTGATGTCCGGAACTAACTTATCTTTAATTAATTTTAGTAAAAATATTTTATCGGTTGGAGATCACGGTAATTATATCCAGATTTTAAATGATTCAATTATTTTAATTAGATCGAATATAATCAAGTCTTTAGGTTTAGAATTAACGAAAGTTTCAAATAATTTTATACAGATGAATTCTAAAAGAATGGAAAGGAATAAACAATTAATCCAATCAACCATAATAAATAAAAATTCTTACCAACCCCCTCCGTCTTTTTTAAATAATGATCAAACTTCAAAAGATTTACAACAAAATCAACAAGATTCTGAAGTATCCAATGAATATACTTCTGTAATGCAAACGTTACCACAACAACAGGTCCAAGAATTAATCCAAGAAAATAACACTTTGGCTTTACAATTAAAAGAAGAACAATTAGAATCAATAACGAAATTAGAGTCCACTATGATTGATATATCTTCTATGATTTCTGATATTGGGTTGCAATTGAATTTACAAAATGAATCAATTAATGTGTTAATGGATAATCAAGATGACATAGTTGGAAATATGACTATGGGTAATAGAGAATTAACAAAGGCAAATGACACAGCGAAGAGTACTGGAGATTATCTATTCTATTTAATTATGACTCTTTCAATTCTACTTCTGATAATTGATTTCATTTTATAATTGTTATAATCTATGCAATACATAAGTAAATACATCTAAAACAAATTTAAGTAATTAATCCTAAAATTTTGCCCGCACCAATAGTGGAACCATCTTTTCTGATAACCAATCTACCTAGCTTTTTATTTTGTTCAAATGTTAATAATGGAATTTCTCTATCTAATAGTTCAATAATGACCATAGACTTTGTCTTTGAAGATAGATGCTTTCTTTTGGTTTTCTTGTTGTTGATTTCTATAATGGAATGCAACCTTGCCGGAATGTTGATATTGTTTCTAAATAAAATAAATGGAGTACCAACCAATAGAGGTCTGGATAAATTAAAGCAATTTAATTCACAAGTAAATAATTTAGAAGGCTTTGCAATCTCCTTGCCAGAACTAAATATTAAATCACCAATTTTAATATTATCAATATTACCCAGCTGTTTGATTTTCAACTCGATAAACTCTCCTTCGATGGCAATATTTTGTGAATTATTTTTAATTAGTGAAGATCCAACATGCGATTTACTGATTGTAATAGAATTAATCACTCCTGTTTCTTCACTTGGTGAAATTGAAATTAATTCACCAACTTGAAGTATTCCCGAATTAACTCTCCCATTCACAATCAATTCATTTGCTTTGTTGGTATCAGTGATATCATTAATGGTAAAAATAAATCCATCTTTTCCGTCTCCCTCTCTGATTTGGTGGTCCATTATTTTATTTTCAATTTCTAATACCTCGAGTAACGTGTGTTGGTAATCACCTGCGTCGTTTTCTTCGTTAACCCAATCCTTAAATTTATTAGTTTTCTTAACAATATTATCACCAAAATATCCAGAGCAGGGTAAGAATTTCAGGTTTTCGAGTTGGAATTGTAAATCATCAATTAAGTAACCAGTTAATTCATTTTTAATTCTTTCGAAAGTATCAAATGACCAATTTGAAATATCCATTTTATTGACAACAACAATACATTTCTCAATACCTGAATTTTTTGCAATTGTTAAATGCTCTTTCGTTTGTCCACCATCCTCATTAAATCCACTTTCGAATGAAGAAGCGTCAATAATTAAAATAGCAATATCAGCCTGGGTAACACCATTAATCATCTGTGGAACATAATCTTGATGGCCTGGAGAATCAATAATTGTAAAATTAGAAGTTTCTGTTTCAAATTGAGTCTGGCAAATATCAACGGTAACACCTCTATTTCGTTCTTCGGTTGACTGATCCATAATCCACGCTAATGAGAATGACCCTTTACCTATACTTTCGGATTCTTTTGTTAGCTTATGCAATGTCTTTGAATCAACGATATTTAAGTCATAAAGTAATCTGCCAATCAAGGTTGATTTGCCTGAATCAACATGCCCCATCACAATGAATGATAAATTTGGTTTAGCAATTTTCAAGTTTAGTTCTTTGTCAATATCAATTTTCTTTTTGGACTTCATTGGAGTCGTTTTTGCTTTAGAAGCGGTAGTGATCTTCACTTTGGAAACATTATCAGCTAACTTCTGAATTTTTTGTTTCTCTTCCTTACTTTCAGTAATTTGCTTTTGGACAGTTTTTTTAGCTGTTGTTGAAATGTTAGTAAACAGAGTTAATAAACTTTCATTACCTTTTTCTTCATATATCTTTCTTCTCTTAATTACAGAATTCTCTATCATTGAGTTTATTATAGTATTAGTAATTAAATTGGAGGACTTGGATGTTATCAAATTATAATTGAGATCAACGTGTATGGAATCAAAAAAAAAAGGAGTATTATTTATATTTTTATTATTATTATTATTATTATTTTGATTTTCCGGGATATTACTCGAAGTTTTGATGGCTTTTCTTCTTCTTGTTTTTCTTCTTTCTTGAAGTACTTCGTCTTCCTTTTTTATACACTCACGATTATCCACTGATTCCGACTCCTCTTGTTCCTTCTTCAACTTGGAAGATCTAATCTTTTCAAGAATTGAAGAATTACCCCCTGAAGTAACTGTACTACTACCAAAGCTAGAAACATTTGATGAAGAATTTAAACCAGAAAGGCCAGCCAAGCCAGTTTTAGCATTCCCATCACTTACTTTTCTAGAGTTAAGCAAGCCAACAAGCCCACTTTCTTTATTTTTCAGTCCAATGGGAAGTATTGAACTAGGGGTTTTTTTACCTACCCCTATTGCTGCCTTCTTCCTCTGTAAAGTTAACTGTTCTAATTTGGATAGCTTCCTTGTGGTAGTAGCATCATTAGTGTTGGAGGGTTTAGTAATATGGCTTATATCTTGAAAACAAAAAATACAAAAAAGGTCAATAAAACGAACTTCTGACAAAAATAAATCAAGTATTCACTTCCATATTAAAGAAAAAAGACAAAGGGGTTGAAGATTATTTTCAAAAAAAAAAAGTACGTACCAATGTTGTTAGTTGTGACTTTATAATTCTTTTTTATTTCACTAAAGGTATCATTAACGTCAAAGTAGTTTAGCCATAATAGCTCTTTCAATAATTCAATATTCTTATTGATATCTCCATATTGTTTAATCAATGGTTTCAATGTGTCCAATCCCTGGTGCAAAAGATCATATTCTTCATCGTTTAATTCATCCTCATGAAACTCGCCACCATCGTCCAAATTACTAGTGGCACCGTAATCAATCATATCATCATCTGAATAGTCTACCATTCCTTGACTTTTGTATGTATGATGTCAATGACTTGGAAAAACCTCTGTACCAAAACCGTTCGTTTGCCTTCGCTGAATTTGTTGAACCTCCGCGACCAGACCATTATAGAGCGTGTCACCATAGAATAGTGGTGACTGTCTCTCTATCGGCTTGACTAATAGGAGAGGAGACTGTTATTTTTACTCAAAATAAATTGACTATATATTAACTGTTACTTTTAGCTGCTGGTAATATTTACAATACTTATTGACTTAGTCCATTGCTACTCAAACTGCTGAACCTGGCCTAACACCGGAATACTTTTACTGGAGACAAAATCAATAATGTATCACATGCATAACTAAAACTAAACAAACTCTCAATTATTTGTAAGATATCTCGAGACCTTGCAGTTTGATTATGTGTTTTAGAAATTTCGGCCTAGTTTTCATTTACTAAACATAAATATTTGCTAATTATCACGTAGGCAGTTTAGAAATCACTACATCCATTTTAAGTACTTTGGTTATTCGTCACAGAGGAGCTAACATTATTAGTTTGCTTCTTTATTAATATAAATAAATGGGAACGTTACCTGTTCGGACTACCTATCGAGCTTGCGGTTCTGCCTGAATCGATTATCTAAGAGATATTCCTGCTACGCCGTTTCTAATAATGCAGTTGGAATGGCTTTAGATCCTTTACAAGAAACTATTCTCTGAAGGTTCACAACTTTTCTTTGTAACCACTCAGTTGGATGCTGGATATAGATATCATTCCATGTTGGCATCTGTACCATAATTGCTGATCCATATACTAGCACTTATTTAAATGCTTAGACGTCTAATAAAGGTGATAAAGGGATTGCAATCAACGGGGGAATAAATATTGGCATCCAACTGAAAACAAAAGAAAAGTAATTTTTCCATTCAAAAGTTAACCGTTACTTCACTGTTGATATATACTGGCTTTAGTTTTATTTTTTGGCTGGTAGTAATAATTGTTTTGCACATTTACAGTATACCAATCAATGTAGGTTACTTTATTTCATTGCTTCAAATAGATAGAATATGATATAGTAATTGCTTATGCCCCTGCTGTAATTATTCCAAGACTTAATTTTCTTCAAAGAAAAACTCACTCGTCCTTTTGTTATAGTGATTCTTGAAAAATACAGAATAATGTGTGGGTCATTATGATCGGCTTTTACACAGAGCATCACATTTCTTAATTAGTATGAGCACAGATCGGCGTTTAAAAAAGTTTTATGCAAAGATGATTTCTAGGGTGCTTTCATTAATAAGTTACAACCACTATTCCATTTAATGGAAATAAATGATCTTCAGTTCAATTCCCTTCTGTTATCCAGGGGTGCTCTATGATACATCGAAGATTTGACGTATTCTCTTACATTTAAGAATCTTAACAGTTGTAAATAATCTTTTTTTTTTTTTTTTTTTGCCTAAGAATAAGTTCTTGAATGCTATTGTTTTTGTTTTTGTTTTGTTTTGTTATATTCGTTTCAACTTCAATTCATCCAATTGCTTAGTTTTATTTACGTTTGTAAAATAATTCACTGATATCTTCTCAGGAAAAGTGCTTGCTATCGCATAAAAAATCGTGAAGATTTATTCCGCTGGATTGGCGCCGGATTAATGAATGTCGACACCATAACATTTCCCCGGATTGTATTATTGTAACTTTTAGCTAAGCCAAACTTTCGACAAGTTATATGTAATATAGTGGAATGGTTTCCTACAGTTGTATACAACCAAGTAGCACAGTTATATGTCGTTTGAGAATATTTGCGTATACGTGAGATATTAATCAAGTATTGAGAGAGAGACCCCAACAAAGTCTCTGTGCCTTGATGAAGCGTTCGATGTAAGTTTTCGGGTAGTTTTAGTGAGATAGAAACTTCTTCGCGACCTAACTTGACTTGTTCGCGTTGTTTCAGTATGAAATTCTAGGGGTTTAGAGATGGGATGAGATCTTGAAGCCCAATATTAAAATTTAAAAAATAAATGGTTTGTTGAATTCCAATCATGTGAAACGTTCGCTAATGCAAACACGCAAGTGGTTAAACCCGAATGTTACTTATGAACCGTTTCCACCTTTCATGATATGATCTGTACTTTTGCCTTCATTGGGTTTGCCGTTTCGGTTATTCAAACACTATTTTATTCTAAACCTTCAGATTAAGATCCAAAATTTAACAAATAGTGTCGTTATTAAATGATATGCTTTGTAATGTATGTCTTAATCAATTTTAATTATGGCGGAGTCATATGCATACAAAACCAATTTAACTTCGAATTAGATTTTCAACGAGAGATAACGTCATAACCGCCTTTAAGCAAGCAAAAGTTGTTATACGTAGATATTACCATAGTACCCAGCGTCTAGCCTAGTACTAACTCCTATAGAATGTAAAAGATAAAGAACATTTGTTAATCCTTTACACCCCACTTAGCTTATACTTCTTTGAAGAGTAAATTAGGTTGCCACACGTGATGCGGAAGGCATATCGGGGGGTGCTCGAATGCGGTTTTTTACTTGTAATACTCTCAGTTAACCCATTTTTTCCACCGACTGCCCGAATCGCATGCACTGCACCGGCATACTACATAACCATGATGCAATAGAAGGCAGAGTGGACAACTTATTTTGAATTTTTTAAAAAATAAAGCTATAGTCCTTTCAACTTATCAGATTTTTTTCTAGAATTAAAGAGCACATATATATTAAATCAAAATATGTAAATGTTGGTGAAGAAATAAAGTAACAAAAAATTTTTTTCTTTTTATTTGACTTGCAAATATAAGTTTTAAAACAAAGTCAACTTCAAATACAAAGTAAAGCACAACAACAGAAAAAAAAAATATTTTTTAAAATTTAATAGATAAATAAAGTAAACGTAACGAAATCAAAACACCACATCATGCATAGAACCAACCCAATCAACCAGTAATCAAAAAGCATTAAAATAATAAAAAAAAATTGTGTTTTATACGAACCAAGTATCAATCAGAATCAAAGTAAACGTTGTCCTCAGAACGTCTTTTGGTATTCTTTCTTGCAAGATCGCAGCCTGTCTTCTTTCTCTCCATTCTTCTTTCCCTTCTCAATCTTCCTTGCATTAAATAATAGCTGGCTCTTCTAACAACAACGCTTAATTCATCCTTGCTGTATCCATAGCCATACTTTTGATTTGTTAAGGTATGTAATTCATTGATTAAACGGCCCCGTTCTTCACTTGGAGTATCCCTAATCCAGGTTCTCTCACCTAGTGCAAACCCCAAATTGTCTTTCAAAATCGATAGAATTTCTCTTTCCCGCTTAGCGGTTTCTTTGACATTATTAGGCATACCTAACACATAAGAGAGTTGAACTAACGATAACCTGGAATCACTTGTCTTTTTACTGACCTTGTTGTATGATTGAGCTGAAGAACTAACTGAAGAGACCGACGAAGTGCTACCTCTTCTATGGTAAGACGGTGACTGAACAGATGTTGAACCGGCAATTGAATGTCTTTTCATGTAGTTTGGAGATATATTTGAAGAATTGTTTGATTGGATGCTTGTGGATTGCATATCCGTTTCAAAAGATGTAGAATCATAAGAATCTTGTTTGACTGGAGTATCAACGTCAGATTTTGGATCAAACGCCTCAAATGAAGGAGCTCTAATTTCGAGTTCTGATTTCAAAATTGGGGGTTTAGCATTGGCAGTGTTTGATGCTTGTTGAGTTAGTTGAATTGTATCAATCGTTTGAGAATTTGAGTATTCAGATTGAAGAAATGCATTTGAAGAATAGTAGTTATGACTTTCCTCGATACTGCTATTGATCAGGCATTGTGGATTTATTTGCTTTATATGAATCTCAGATGCATCACCATTTGTACTAAGAATATCACCTATTGGAGCCTCGGATGCTGAGCTCAAAACAGTAGGAGAAAAGGAGTTTAAATTTAGCGATGGTTGAGCCGACACACTTAAGGCTGGGTAAGAAAGAGACTGTTCAGTTGACAAAGGTATCAAACCTTCATCCTGATAATCTTGATAATCTCCGCTATATGAAAAATTGGTAGAGGTATCTTGGTTGTATTGAGGGTATAATTGATGTTCATGGAATGTCTGATATTGAAGTGATAAGGCCTGTTGAAGCTTCTGTTGAGCATTCTGATGTTGAGGTTGTTGCATATTTAGGTCATAATCTCCGGTTGATTGTAATTGATACTGAAGCTCATTTTCTTGTTTCAAATAAGGGCTAGCAGTAGAATCGTTGTACATTATTTCAAAGCCAGACAGGACTTGAAAGGGGGCTGACTCAAAATATTCCATAACTAGATTTAAAGGAAGAGGAAATTTCAACTTGGAAATATGGGTGTATAAATAAAAGAGTTGAAATAAAAATTTTTACCAGGAAAGCGAACCTATATATATCATTGTCAACATCGTCATCATAATCAAGTGAAGATGATAGCCGAATTGGAATAAATCGATTGCTGCGGGTCCTTCCTTGTCGACAATGGCCACAATTAATAAAAAAAATTGTCGTAGACCAACAAAATCGGTGGCGTTAAAACTTGCATCTAAACTCTACCACTGCCTAATGAGGCAATTATCAAGGTAATTTTTGGAGTATTTGGGCACCAAGATTCTAAATACCAGATGACATTGGTATAGAGCTACTTTACTTTAAGAAGACCCATAATATCGTTTGGTTTACAGTCCAGAGATTCAATCCAGCTCTTATTATATAGAGGTAGAAGAGACTTGAAAATTTTGAACGCTATACGAGGGATCTCGTTATCTTGATTGTCCACGTGCTATTGCGGCGACCGGGCCGACCGTGGTAGAAATCCCGATTCTATTATTAATGGATCGAAAGTTTTTTCAAATTAGTTTTCTCGTTAAAAAATAAAACATTCTATTTCGATATATGCTCGGCGAATATGCATAGAACACTTTTGGTTTGTTCTATGGGCGTTCGTAAGCATAATTCGATTGGCAAAATTTTGTTTTTTTGAGTGTACATTTCTGTACGGAAAACAAGAAAATTGAGGGATTGCATGAGGGTGGCAGAGTCAACAATCCTTTGCTTATCTGTTTATTAGCCTGTAGTATATCTACAGTATATAGTTGATTTATTAAAATTTTGGTTATTAACAAATTTCCTATTCTTTAATAACCTTAGAAGTTAGATTATATTAAATTTTTTTAGGGATGCAATTAGTGGGTAATGAATATATTTTACTCATAACAGAACTCAAATTTATGGAAGGCACCTTTATAAGATATCCATGTATAAACGATCTCTGATTGTTGGGAATAATTTCTTCGAGCTGGAATTGGTGCCGTTAGTGTCATCGCTACTCCTTTTTAGATATTTAGTTTTCAGATACTCCAAAATCCTTATGTCCTCTAATATTCTATATAAAAGTATCTCCTTTTCTCTATTGATATGATGTGCCCTTATGCACGTTTTAGGATCTCCCATTTCTCTAATCCATTGTATAATCAGTGTATCTTAACCTAGACATTTTCCGGTGCAAAAGAAAAGTTTTGGGGGACAAAACCTGAAAAGCCCAACGACGTTAAACAATTGCAAGATAAAAAGATGCCATGCCTAACACATATCTTAAAAAAAAGGCGAAATACACATTCCTTGGCATTGAAAAAGAATATAGTTCAGTTGTAAACCAATTTTTGATATGTTTATCTTAGATTACTACGGAGTCCAACCCGTTCTTTAATGCGATGAATGGCCATGATAGAGTGTAAATGCTCAAGTTCATAGCAGTATTCGAATTAAGCGGTATTATATAGATACTATGGACAAGGGTAGAACAACCAGATTATATTTAATGGGTATGTTCAACACCATGTGGTTGATATCAGCCGGTTGGAGTTTTCCATAATAAGTTCCTTTTGGAAGTTCCATATATATATTATAGCTTAGCTATAAACCAGTACACCGGTTTAACCCAAGGTCGGGTAACCAAAATGTGTCGACAATAGTTTATCTATTTATGATAATCACTTGAAGCTGTATTTATGGACGATCAATTAACATCGAAGTGGCTGAATAAACCGAGAAAGGAGGTGAAAAGTGTGAAGTAGCCGGAGGAGAACTGGCGATAGGGAATCCCATCCCGCCGTTGAAATTATATACTTGAGACTACGATTAAATTATCATTAGTTTGCTTAAATACACATATCAATTGAAAATAAAATCAAGTCCATTTTGACTTCATATAATACCGCTGACGCTGAAGCAAGACTAATGCCATATTTGAACATGGAAAATCATTATATATCTCTTTCATAATTGAATACGTGGGGTATCCTCTACGATATTATTTATTCTAATCGTATCGCAATGTAAGAATACTTTGCTTGAAGCTGAGGATCAAAACAAACCAAATATTAGGTGGAAAGCTAGAGCATATAACGGATAATATGTTCTCAATGTGGGAGTTCTTGGTTCATGAATAGAATACTTTATGTAGTACAAATGCGTTTTAAGTCCACATTTTTAAAAATCAAGTAGATATGCTTGAAATTTTAGAAACTGGAAAAAGAAAAACATTTATCATTCTGGAACTTGATTATTTGGTTCTAAAAATTGTTAAATCTGAGCAATAAGTAAATCTCAAACATGAAGTCTGATGAAGTCACTTTTCTCATTTCCCCAAGAATAAACTGACTGCCCTGAGTCGATCGACTCGCACCTCGCACCCCCGTTGGCTACGGGGACACAGTTTAATTAAAGGACAGCAGTAATAACACCAGTATCTTAACATAAATCCAATTGCATACAACATTCGTTTAAAAGCATGGCTTCTTTACAATCATTAATTGCTTCTATGATTAAGGATTCCCCACCAGGGAATAATATCAGAGTTATTAGTGATTTACAAACTATCTTAGATAATAGTAATTCAACCAAAATCATTTCCGAGAACCTAGCACAATATCATTTAAATGAAGACTTTAAATTAGTTAAACTAACGGACGATGGGGAGTTTGGAATTGTTTCAAAGTATAATAAATCAGGTTTGAAATTCTTTGATCCGACTTTAAAGTTAAAATTTGATTATGATTTTACAAGTTTGAAAGTAATTGACATTGAGGAGGGTGAAGTCGAAGAAAACGATTCAACTATTACACAATTAAATAAAGAATTCGAAAATTATACAGAAGCTAACTATCCATCATTGCATAAGTCTATCGTTGTTCCAGATCAAGATAACTCAAATATTATCTATTTAATTATAGTGGATGAAAATTTAAATGATGCTAATTTTTATAATGGTAAATGGCAATCTTTTTACAAATATGATAAATCAACTAATGAACTAACAGGAGAAATATCGATTAAAATTCATTATTATGAAGATGGTAATGTTGTTTTGAAAACTAAAAAAAGAGTTAATCTTCAAGTTGATTCTGTTAATGATCTAATAAAATCAATTGAAAGATTTGAAAATGAATTGGAGTTGAATCTGTTAAAGAAATTCAATAACTTGAATGAATATAAATTTAAAACTTTAAGAAGACAATTACCAGTTAATAGATCAAAGGTTCAGTGGGGTAAAGCAATTGGTAATTACAAATTAGGCCAAGATGTTGTTGGTGGTAAACATTAAATTATTTTTTCAATTTGCTTATTTACCTTTCCCTTATTTCTAATAAATATATTTACTTATACACGCCGTTGCACGAGATCTTTTTTTTTTTTTGAGATAACTTATATAATTTTATTAAAAATACATACCTAGTAATCGTTGACATGTGACACAATGATACCACGATTCCAAAAGTAAAAATTAGAAGCGGAAATTGACAGTACATAGCATTTCAGACAGCAAGCCACAGGTAATCAAATACGAAGACTCAGCTAAGAATTGTTCATTAAATTGAACTGAAGGACTAAAATAAAACCTTTAATGTGAAGTAAAAAAGGAAGAAAATTCCAACAGCACCACCCACCAACTTAACCATTCTTGGATTCCTAGTCATAACTTTCGTTAATCTAGCACTAGAATCTTTAACACTGGTCATTAAAGCATTAAACTGGCTATCGAGAGTACCTAAATGCTGGGTATCTTCCTGAGCATAGTTATTTATATCGTTTGCTATGTTTTTAAATGCTGAGATCTTATTTGCCAACACATGGAACTCGTCGTTGTTGTTCTGTTCTAGTTGCGCAGCTCTGGACATGCTGTATTAACTTATAGCCTTACTTTACCATTGCCCTCAACTGATAGCACTACGGTGAGTGTGTTTTGTTTTCATTAAGAGTGATGATGAGGCAGTGCCGATACAGATAAAGGCCATTCTCTATATAATTGATCACGCGCATTGCACGTGTACCTACAAAGCCCTTACAACCCTTGCGTGTTCCTGTGAATTAAATTAATGGCACGCATTTGAAGTATGGCAGTCGATTTTCTACTCTCGGCCGCACAAACAAAAAAATTGAACTGGTACGAGGTCAAACAGCGTATCAAGATATACAAGATATAGGATAGAACCTACGTATAATTAAAGCAATGTCCACTACTGTTCAATCATCAAACTGGAGATTAGTCGAAGTTGGTAGAGTTGTCTTAGTCAACAACCAATTAGCTACCATCGTTGAAATTATCGATCAAAAGAGAGTATGTCAAAATTTAATCATTAATGAAAGTTTTTCTGAAGAGTTATATTGCAAATGGAATCACTAATGTTCTTTGAATATTATCAAATGAATGTTCCATTCTGTTACAAATGTTTTAATAATGTCTTAGAGCTTGTAACTGAATATTGATTTATCCAAAAATTATAAGAACTTAGATCTTGAAAATATGATATAACGAAATCACCACAGTGTTTGAATAGATACATTAAAAAATTCATTTTATGGATAGAGTCACGTAATGTAGGATTTCACTATTTACAATTTTAGATACTGCTTCTGTCATCTCCTTGTGTTAACAAATTTTAGATTTAAATCAAACAATAGCATGAGTACATTATCGTTTATTGAATATGACTCGATCCTTATTAACAAACTAACCCCTATTCCCATTATAACTCTTCACAAAAACGAAATGTTAGATAACTGTCCGACAATATCAAATATACTAACTAATTACTTTTTTTTCTGTAGGTTTTAATTGACGGTCCAAAGATCCAAAGACAATCTATTGCTTTAGCCAAGACTGTTTTAACTCCATTAGTTTTAGAAAAATTACCAAGAGGTGCTAGAACCGGTGTTGTTTCCAAGAAATGGGCTGCTGCTGACATTGATGCTAAATGGTCTAAGACTTCATGGGCTAAGAAGATTGCTCAAAGAGAAAGAAGATCTCAATTAAACGATTTCCAAAGATTCCAAGTTTTAGTCTTAAAGAAACAAAGAAATTATAATGTTAAGAAGGCTGTTGCTAAGGCTTAAATATTAAGATGTTCATAATAATAAATAAATAAAAATTCTTCTTAATAAAACTGTCTGTTTAATACTTTAAATTCGTCCCATTTTTTCTATTTGTACTTTGTTTAATTTCAAATCTTTGAATAAGTCAACTTACACTCATCCCAATAACCGTTTTTTTCTTAAAAAATAAAATTTATGTTTCTAAAATTTTTTCTGGAGTTTGTATCTGATTAAACGATCTAAACAACTCTAGCTCACTGTAGGCTGTATTTTAGAGTAACCTTGGACTAAGTCAGTTAAAATCATTCTAAACAAACTCGTAACCTCTTACACTCTCACTAGTTATAGCAAATACCTAGTAGATTCCTTGTTAAAAGTTATAAATATCGATGTGTATTAGTTCTTATATACTTAGGAGATACAAATCTCTCAGAAATTCGTTTATACTTGGGACCTATTATCCTTCATCATTAAGGAAATTTAGCCCAGATATTAAAGGAAAAGAGAAAAAAAAAAACTTAACACATGATATACATATAAATAATTTACAGGGGTTGCAAAGAAAACAACATAATGAAAAAAAAAACAAGTGAAACAAATTAGAAAAAGGTTTTTGAAAGACTTATTAAAATCAAGTTCTTTCTTCGTTAACATTGTATTTAAGTTAAAGCACTCAAAACATTATCAAGATTAACATTATCATTTCTATGATCTCCACGGAAAGGTAATTCTTGTCTTGCAACTAAAACTAAAAACATACGTTCATTACCTTCATTTGAAAACATGATTTCATTTCTTATCTTTTGATCAAATAATCTTAAAAATGTTTTTTGTGAAGTTTGAACAGTTAATTGATCTGATCTTAATGAAACTAAATAGCAATCTTTAATGTACTCTGGATTATTGCCAACAACTCCGTATTTTTCTCTCTTATTGAAATATCCCCAAACTTTATCAAATTGCTCTCTATTTAATGATTTATCTGTTTGATTAATACCATCATCTGGAAATAATTCAAAGACATATAAATCCCTTGATTGGATAATTTGCGAAAGATAATCATCTGCTTTATAATCTTGTATTCTACCTTGTATTGGCAATCCATGAGCATCATCTGCTGGTGGATAATCATACATTATAGCTTTCGCACTTTCTAAATTATTTTCAGATTTACTTGATGTAGAAACTAAAAATTTGGCACATAATTGAACTACATTTGGGAATGTTAATTTACCTCTCCAAACAATTGAAGAAATATCAGTTGGTGTTGTTGCTGCTGTGTTAGATGAAGGTATTATATCAGCAAGGGGATCATAATCATCCTCTTCTTCTTCCTCTGATTCTGGGTTTGGAGCTGGTTTTTTCTTTAGAATGGTTTTATGTTGTTCTTCTGGTTCATTAGATGGGTGCCCGCCTGATAACATTTTATCAAAATCATCATCATCGTCCATTTTAACATTTGCGCTACTCTCATGTTCATGGCTACTATGGCCATACTCTTCATCACTAGCATTAGTTCCATAATTGCCGTTAAGGCCTGCTCCAGTTACCGACCCCTCCCTCTCAAATGACATTGGATCAAATGACTCTTCTTGGTTAACCTGTTGTTGCTGTTCCAAATCGTGTTCTTTCTTCTCTTCTTTTAATTTTTCAATTTCTTTCAATCTTGCATCTTCGACATATTGAGTATCAGGATTATCAAATTGATAATCAGTTTCAACAATCTCTTCACCTTTATGAGTTCTTCTAATTTTAACTTTTTCTTTTGTTGTTGTTAAAACTGTTTTTGCGATGGACTGTTTTCTGACTTCATCGGCATAAACCTTAATTTCATCGCTCAACATTTCATTCGGAGTTAAATGAACTAATTGTTGAAAAGTATAATCATTTGAGGCTATTTTTTTCATTAAATTAGCTTTCTTTAAATTAAATAGGAATGTTCTTGATTTACTTTTATATTCATTTGAATCGGGAGGACCAAAAGCCTCAAATAAGGCATCTTCTAGGGATTCTGCCCACTTACTTGCCAATTCACTAATTTCTTTCCCTTGATTCCCAGCTATTTCTTTAGTAACTTGTTCATTGAATGTTTTTTCAAAAGCTTGTATAATTGTTTGTCTAGTTTTATTCTTGTCTACTGAAGTCGAGCTTGAACCATGCATTGTATGTTTAGGATTTGAAGCTACTGGTTTACGATTTCTAATTGGTCTCTTAATTTTTTCTGGTTCCTCTTCTTCACTATCACTTTCACGTTCCTTTCCTTTATCATTGTCAATGTTATTGTCCTCATCATAATCCAAGACATCTTCTTCCTCTTCTATGTTAGTCTTTATTTCTTCTTCATAATCATTATCATCATAATCTGGAACAGCTCCAGAATCTTTAATATCAACTCCAAGTATTTCTTCGTCTGCCCCTCTATCTTCTTCTTCGTCTTCTTCTTTTTCGGACTGATGTTGCCATTCAACTTGAATTTTACTCCGCTCTTGAGGCTCTTTATTTGGAAATCTAATTTTATTATATTCATCAATAGTTAAAGCTAGCTTCAAATCTTTATAAGCTTTATTATTAGGATCACAAACATTACACATATATTTTTTAGTTTTTATAGACTTCTTTCCTAACATACATTTAATATGTTGCCATGTCTCACACTTATCGCATAATACCATTGCTCCATTTTGATCTTTGTCTTCATCGTAAGTTATATCATTAGCACCGCATGGCAAACAGCGCACGACTTCCTTGTCTTCTCCATATGGCACAGATAATGAATTACTGGTTGATGTTTTCCGTTTCTTACTTTGATCCGTTGGAGGAGTTTGACTCTTTCTCCTTTTAGAGTCTTGTTGAAGTTGCTGTTGTTGTTGTTGTTGAAGTATTTGTAACTCCGACTGTTCTTCTAGCAAAAGTCTATTATTGATACCTTTTGTCTTTCTGGATGAACGACGGATATTTTCCGCAGACATCTTGGCTTTGTGGTGAATACAATTAAATGAAAGCCAACAACTGCCCTTAGTTTTCTTGTAACTTGTGATCGATCAAATTTTAATTCCTTAGTTTTCAAGGTTTCGAAAATGAAATAAACGCCGCAATACCGCGAAGCGCCGCAGAGTTGTCGGAAAAAAAAAAGGATCCGGTTTAGCAGTGTTTTGACGACAGTCCGGGTTTCCGCTCCATTCACGTAAATAAAGTACTTCTATCCACAGTATATCAGATACTTTTGAAGATAACATCGATAAATCAATGGAATCTAGGAAATTGAATCTGAGGAAGGAGGCGAAGGCTTATAGTATGGATGTTCCAAGCTATATGTCTATAGAGTATCCATTGCGAGTTAAAGACAAAGAAAAGGCCATTCAAATGGTTGGCGGTAAACAAGAAATATCTAAATGTTTTATTGAACCAAATTTATCATTACAGTTAAATCTACGGCCAGAAGATCCATACTCTCACCCAATTGATGCTACAAAGTTATCGTCAACTGAAAACTTGTTATTGAAGATATCAATACCCAAATCAATTTTAAAGAAATTTAACAGAAATATCCAAAATTCGTTACATTATTGTGAGGAAAATAAAATTAAATATAAAATTGAATCAAAGGGATTATTATCACAAACTCATAAATTTAGGGATTTAGCTGATTTTCAAGTAATTAAAACAAACTCTCAATTCATCAAAAAGTTTGAAGCTAGTATTTTGAAGCATGATGTAAACGAAATTAAAGAGTTTTCAAATATAATAGTTGATGATTTCAAAAATGTACAAACTTTTGAAAACACTGATTTAGATTTACCTTCCTTAGTCAAGTATTCAAGGCAAGATATTCCTTTCACTTATCGTTATTCCGGTAATTTGTTAGTTGATGAAAATGGAGAATTTAAAAATAAAAGAGTTATATTACATACGATTTTTAGAAATTGGGGGGATCCAGTTCCAGTTACATACGATCCACATTTAGAAGAAGATTTGAAGAAAGCAAATGATGAGGTTGAATCTTTAAAAGAGTCTGGTTTGGAAAGATTAATACCCGATTCTCCTGCATTTTGCTTGCTTTCTTGTATTAAATTACTTGATAAGCTATTTGAAATGAAACCTATTTGGATTAGACGTCATATATACTGGATTATTCCAAGTAAATTTAGATCACAATTAAGATTTGCATTGCCATTTGTTGCTTATACAACAAGGACTGGCCCGTGGAGTTCAGCATTTACCAAATTTGGTTATGATCCAACAATTCACCCAGAAGCCTCAATTTATCAAATTGAAGGTTTTAGAGCCACTACAAAAGAGTTAAAGGAATACGAAATTGAAGCAATGATTGAAAAGGGTGAAGATCATTTAATAATTCCAAAAACTTTATATCCTTTCATTAATGAATTTAGCGATGAAAATTCCGAAATTAATAAGTTAAAAATTGGCAAATTACCAAGACAGTTTTTATTTGATGGTGAGAATGCAACAAGTGTTTATAATTTTCAACTAGGCGATATAATGGATAATGATGTTATCAAATTATTAGAATCTTCAAACCAAAATGAAACTTGTTCAAAAGAAGACGGCTGGATTAATGAAGATATTCTTTATAAAATTAGAGCTGTTATTAGATACAAATTGAAATGTATCAAAAGTGGGAAACCTGTTGATACTCAAAAGTTGACTGTCTTATTGAGTAAATCAAAGTTTAAAAAAGCTGATAATGAACAAAATGAAGAAAATAACCAAGTATCTGATGATGAAGACAATGAGGAAGATAGGATTCAAGATCAAGACGAGGATGATGAAGACGCGGATGAAGACGGTGATGAAGATGAAGATGAAGGTGAAGTTGAACAAGAAATTGATCCAGATGGAGACGTTACGATGGATGAGGATATTTCTGCTGCTAATAAGGTTAATGAATTAGATACCTCACAAGTTTTGGATTACAATATCATTGAAAGACTAAAATCATTTAATCCTGAAAGTTTGCACATATTGGAAGAATTAGATGGATTTTTACAACAGAGAGATTTAATGCCTGACAGGAAACCTCAAACTAGAAGAAAGAAATGAAGTTCTATGTTTACCTTTTTGTATAGTATATGCACCCCAGATTTTCTTTTAAATCTGGGGATCTTCTTTATTTTAATATAAGTATCGTTACATGGTATTAATTTGAGCAACATAACGAAGATGTGTAAGTTATGGTTCATAGTAAAGCAAGAAAGATAAGAGGAGAAAACTAGAGATTTATAAAATGCATGTACTTAAAATTCCGTAAAAACAAAGTAACTGAGCATCAACTTAAGCAGCGGCAGCCGCAACTGGCGCGTCAGTAACATCTTCAACCGGAGTAGCAGTACCATCAAGGATATATTTCAAAGCAGCACCATTTGAATCTCCTAAAGATTTTCTCCACGTATAGATTCTAACTAATTGTCTGGCAGCAACAGCACCTAAAAAGAAATTAACCGATGCTAACAAATAATTTTTCGGAATGATAACAAATGACCATCTAGTCCAGATTGTACCAGTTGCAAATAATGCTGTATATTTTAAAATAATAGTTAGTATTTGGTATATCACGGCCGGAATATATTATAAGTACATACCTAATTGTTGTGTACCTGAAACGGCTTCAACTGGTCTCGTATTTTCATTTAAACCTGCAAACACTAATGTCCACTATTGTAAAGAGGGGAAGTTTAAAAAGTTAGTAAAAAAAATTCAATTACTTGAATTCCCAGCAATATATCAACATACTTTCATAAAGGGAGCCTATATTAATATAATTGAAGTAAAGCAATTTCTAAATGTTAGTATAATCATCAATTTAAAAGATAATCAAATATTAATTAATTATCATATAACCCATTTTAATACACAACATACCCAAAAATGGACAGTTTTTGGACCGGTATCTGCATTTAAAAATCTCTTGAATGCTGATGACATTTGTATAGGGTTTGATGTTATCCGACGATATGGAACCATACGTTCTGTGGAGGAGTGGATTCTTCGGTCGGGAGATGTTTTTCCATTAACACCACCCGTGCACCGCAATCACAGTTAACCCTCCGGCGTAACTTTGGCTCGCGAACTCCGGGTTACTCCGAGTTTATGGGGATTAATTCAAAAAGAAACTAAAGTAAACCTACTTGAAACCTGAAATTCCAAGAAATCAGTATGAAATTTCGGATGACTTTAGCATGAATTTCGGTTTTTAGGATCTTCTTAGGAATTCCAATATTTTTATAAATAAATCTACTCCAATTACTCATATTCTTTTATATACTTTTTTTGTGCTTAGCCCTTACAGATTTCCCCACATATTGAAATGGTTTCTCTCAATGCTTGGTTAAAAGATATTCCTGATGACACTTACCTATCTAAGTTGTCGATTCCAGGTACTCATAATGCACCAGCATGTCATACTGCTGCTCCATCAGTTCAATGTCAAGGTGAAAGCATTACTTCACAGTTAGAAAATGGTATTAGATTTTTAGATATTAGATTATCAAAAAATTTTATTCCATTTGCAAGTGATGAAAATGATTTAATTGCATGCCACGGAAATTTTCCAGTTAAATTAACAGGTTCAACTAAAGCAAGTAAAATTTTTGATGAAATTTTAACATTTTTAAATAACAATAATTCTGAAACTGTTATTGTTTCGATCAAGCAAGAAGGTAACGGTGAATGGGATAATAAAAATGATGAATTTCCAAAAGTTTTGTCATCAAATTATATTTCGAAAAACCAAGATAAATGGTATTTGCGCTCAGATATACCAAAATTGAAAGATTGTAGAGGTAAGATAGTTTTATTTAGAAGATTTGGTGTTCAAGAACAAGATAAGCAAGATGATTATGGTATCCCTGCCGCTTCGTGGAGTTATAATACAACTTATGATGATAGAGGTAAAATTTGCGTTCAAGATTTTTGTGAATTAAAAACTGGAGATGATATTCCAACGAAGGCTCAATACGTTAAAGAAATGATTACAAAGGCAGCAGAATATAACAATACTCAATCTGATCCAAAGATGTTTGTTAACTTTTGTTCAGGTTCAAACTTTTTCGATGTTTCATGTTGGCCAAATGCTGTTTCTGATGGTATTAATCTAGCTAAAATTAATGAAGTTTATGATAAAGGTTGTGGTATTGTTGTTTTAGATTATGCTGAAAAAGATAATTGGAAAATGTCAAAAGAATTGGTTGAGAAGAATTTTTAATGGCTAATGAATTGATCACAATTCTATATATGAAAGTTTGTTTTTTTGTTGGTTATTAATATGCTACTTTTTTCTCTTTCTTTGTAGTAGCAGTAGTATGGTTTTTTGTACTCTATTTTATTGGATGTTCATTGATATATTTAAATTACAATGCCGGCCGTTATTATAAAATCAGTAAAAATGGCTTGAACCATAAATATATACAAAAATAGTTAAAGTTACAAAAAAAGTCGTCACAGACAGGATTCGAACCTGCGCAGGCAAAGCCCACCGCCTTAGCAGGGCGGCTCCTTAACCACTCGGACACTGGGACAACAATGCCTTTTTCTGGCTATAAGCAGTATTACTATGTGATAATTAACATTCGCTTTTGTTTGTATTGGATTACAAAACTTAAAACGTTAGGTTTTTGCCAAATTTTGAAGAAAAAAATGACAAAAACGTCACTATGAATGGAAATTATTTAGAAGATTAAAAACTTGGAAATTACAGAGCAAGTTCAGTGAAACTGCTGCCAATTTTTTAGTCTTCAAAACCTTGTTGATTAATTATTCCAAACATTAATCTTTGGCTTGCATATTATCTTTTTATAGCCTAATCAAAACAAAAGTAATTTAAAATAAACTAATATTTCATTTCTTGAATGCAATCGTGAGCGCAGAAACGAGAAAAAAATATCAGGGATAATACCTTTATTTGTACAAAAAATATAAAATGGAAGCAAAAACAAAGACGAGTGGAAAACAGGATTCCACTTAACCATATTTTCAATATAGAAACCAACATTTCAGACCACCAAAGAATATTAAAATTAATTGCTGTTACTAAAAGAGCTTAGTATTTTGTTCCTAACCTATGATCCTATAAATATGAGTCTTCGATCTTTTTTTTTGCCTATTAATGAATTTGACAGTTTTATCAAATATATAAATAAATGATGCTACTTTTAGTTGAAGAATTATTTTCTTTATTAATAACGCTCTGATTTATTTTATGTAATTAATTTTCTTCTAGACAAAGTGGTGTTCAATATCTAAATAGGGGAAAAAAAAAACATAAAAAGTAACATTGCTAGAAACGAAAGGGAAAGAAACAATCATAACATTTAAAATGGACGAACACTTTAACAATATAATAATACACAATCATATAAAACTAGGATTAAAATACAAACAATGATAGCAAATCCCAAAGAAACAAGTAGAACAAACAGACAATTAATAAGTAAAATGATTCAATAAACTTGATGTGTAACTTCATCCATCGAATCATAAGTCATATCAATAGCACCTAATAATAATTTCTTAACATAATTCATTTCATTACTTAATTCAGGATTTTTTTTACTCATTTGTCTTAATTCTATTTCAATAGGTGAGGTACAATCAATAACATCACCAATCATTTGATCATCATCTAAAGAATCTAAATATCTGGATGCACTTGGATCATCACCAATTTGAGCAATTTGATAAAAAACCGATTTTTTTGGTAAATTTAATTTCTTTAAATGTCTTTGAGTTTCAACAACAACTCTTGGTAATGTATTATTACCATCCTGATATGGTGCTCCATCTGTAAAGATTACAATTAAAATTGGTTTAACTAAGTATTTTTTGTCCAGTACTTCTGGTTTCAGTATTAGTTCCCTTAATTTGGAAGATAATGGAGTTGTACCTGAAACACTCATACTACTAAAGACAACTTTCAGTTCATCTTCATTTGTGATAGTATTCAAATCAACACCCTTAGAAATACAATTATTATAAATTTCCTGATGGTGATTCATCATTTTGATTCTTAGTGGTTGAGTTGATGGATTAACTTTAATAAATAGAGTTAAAAATTCTTTTAATTGAACTAATCTATTACCAGTTGACATGGAACCTGAATTATCAACATAAAAGTAAAGATCAAATAAACAAATTTGACATAAATCATGGAATAAGTATTCTTTATCCAATAAATTGAATCTACTTGCTAATCTTCTAATACGTGGTAAACATTTATCTTCATAAAAAACATTTAATATATCTTCATCGGTATTATAAAATCTCTTTACTTTTGAATCCGGTTTGAAAACTAATTTTTTACTATAACCTTCAACTAATAATTTATCTTGTTTTTTTGATCCAAATAATTTCTTCTTCTTTTTACCAATGGATCTTAAATATTCATCAAATAATTCAGGAGTTTGCATCATATTTATTGTCAAATACGTAAACGGCAGTAATTTAGAATATTCATCTCTAGGTAATGTAGCTAATGTGGTTGACTTTGAATTTACAGGTTTAGGGTATTCACCGTTATAATCAACATCAATGCCCTTAGAAGGTGGAGGACCGGAAGGTGGTTGATAAGCTTGTTTTTCGTCAATATATTCTCTGGGCTGTTGAGAAGGAGGTGGACCCGGAGGAGGAGTATAAAGCTGAGAAGGAGGTGGACCTGGAGGTGGACCTGGAGGAGCGGTATAGTCCTGTGTTTGTGTTGGGGGTGGCCCCTCAGGGGGAACGTAAGTAGACATAATTTGTTAAGAAGTAGTGAAAGGTCGAAGAGAAAGGGGACCGGGAGGCCACCATTATAAGGACCCTTTCTCATAAGCCTACCACTGACCACACCGGCCGGGAAATGCACTATCGCATTTGGCGGTTAGAGCTATGACGTGGGGGGCGGCGACGGCGGCGGCGGCGGCGTTTACATAAGAAGTAAATAGTGAACAGAGCAAAGCAAAAACAACCGTATGATAGCAAAGTAGTGTCGGATTTTATTTCTTTAGAATACTCTTGAATAGAGTATCTTCACTGTTGATCATTTTACCTAAACTCAGTTCGGTTGAACTTAAAAAGTTCATCAGTTTTGAATTATGTGAATTACGTAAATCCTGAAAAGTTTTATCTAATTCTAACTTTAATTTTTCATGTTTATTATTGATTACATTATCAACCATTTCCATCCTTTTATTAATATCATTTAACATGGTTGTTAATATATTGAACATTGATAAATTTTGATATTTTGATTTTGTTGGTTCTAGAGTAATCGGAGCAATTATTGTTTCATCACCATCTAGTTCTAAATTTGGTGGTTCGTTATTATTTACGATGTTTGAGACTTGATTAACTTGTTGAGTCAAATAGTTTTCAAATTGATGAATTCCATCTAAAATATCTCTATTATTAGTTTCATTAACTTCAATCGGCTTCACAATTTTATTTTGAGGAGTTGTAAATTCAATTGAATGTAGTTTATATTTATCTTTAGTTTTGGCAGGAAGACTTTTCGATTTAATTGGAGAGCTTGAAAGGACTGAACTTTGTTGATTTGGATCCAAAGGAGGCAATTCGGTAAATTGAACTTGCTGGTTCTGGTTATTATTAACAAACACATCGGAATCTACTCTAATACATCCCACTTCATCCCCTTCTTGCTCTTCAGGAGGTTCATAAAATGATGAAGTTATTATTTCTGAGGGGGTTTCAATTTTTTTAACAATTTTTTCTTGAATTGATGATTGCTCTAATGGATCTGATGCTGGAACCTGAATTTCTGTTTGAACTTGAGATTCGGGTTTCTTATATTTTGGAGGCCTACCTATTCTTTTACCATTAGCTGTTAATCTCGGGTTTCTAGACTGCTTAGGTTTAGTTTTAGATTTATCAACTACCTTTTTCGTGTTGATCACTTGTGCTATTGGTTTTTCAACTTCCGGTTCTTGAGTTGGAACTACTTGAGGTTCAACTAGTTCAAGTTCATTAGTTTTATCTAAATGTAATTCTTCATCAATCTGCTTTGATTTGAATCTGTTTAAACGCTTATTAAAATTATATTTAGTTTTTGCCCTTTTGATACTTTCTTGAATTTGAGATTCATCAATTTTTCTTTTAGTATTTGATTTATTATTTTTATTATTATTAAAGATTGTTTTAATATTTCTTGCGGAAGAAGGTAATTGAAATTGAGCATCCAAATCCAAAGATTCCATACGATTTGGGAAACAATCTTTAACAATCTCTCTCATAGTTGTTGTCTTTGTAACTGGATTAAGATCCTGTGAAATCATAAGTTGATTTAATTGATCCTGTTGCTCTTCTTGCCGCCTTTTTTCCAAAACTGAGTCACCGTTCAAAGACTTAGAAGAAGGGCTCAAAGATAGCACAGAAGGAATTGAAATGACTGTTTGGTTAGACTTTAAAGGCTGAGAAGAGGGAGCAGGTGTTAGTTGGGAGAAATTGTTGGAATATTTTGAGGGAACAAAGTCTGGATCGTGGATGGGAAGCAAAACAATGGATTTAAACACCTTTTGGGGGCTCATCTGCTGTGTTTAATAGGGGCAGAAAAGGATGTTGGAGGTTAGTAATAGCAATACTATCAGTGTTTCCCTTTGAGATGATATGAACTGCAATTCCTGTGCTCTGCCGCGCCACAGAAGAAGGCTGCACCGCGCCACTCCAGCAAACTAATGACTCGGTTTTGTTTCATGCGCTTCAATGCGCCAATCAATCAATCTTCCCAACGAATTGCTATCTTATCCCATTACTATTACTCCCCCACTCCATCCCCCAACATGCCCTACTATAACCAGCAACAACAGATGTATAACCCTCAAGTTAACACAAATTCTCCCTTGTCCTACCACTCCATCACAAACTCACAGCATCTCCAGAGACCTTCCTCCCCTCTCGGTTTGTTTGCCACTAATAATAACCAAAACAATCATTTTGCCAATTCCGCTTCAAATTCAGCTGCCTCTTCAACTATCTCAAACTACCAATCTCTAGCTTTATATTCCCCCCAATCTTCCATTGCTTCCTTGTATTCCCAGAGACATAGGGCTAGATTCATGTCCTCCAAAGGTTTTGAATTAGATGATGATATTGAATTTTGTCCGGATGTAATTTCTTCAAATAACCATAATTCATCTGCTATATATGATGCATATTCTGCCCCAATTTTTACACCAACCTCTTCCCCAACCTCTTCTCCTACGCCAATTAGTACTATTTCTCCGCTTAATTCATCGGAATCTTCTAATATAGTTAAAACTAGCTCTCCAGCAACACCAAGACCTCATACCCCAAGAGTTAGAAAAGCATTAGAGATTGTTAATCCTCATACTGGTATGAGAATCGGTTCATCAACCCCCATCTTAACTGCTAAATAAATCCAATTAACGACCCACTAATGTTTTCTTTTTGTTTAACTGTTATTGATAAGTTTCACTGTTTCTTACACACCTATTAGGATTGTTACATGAACTCTTTTTCTAATATCTTTATTGTCTTGATATGTTTTCCTCATTCAATCTTAATGTTCATGTGAATTACTCTTCTTTCTTTCTTTTTTTTTTTTGTCTACTCTGTTAGCTCTTACTTTTAGTTTGTTTCATTTTACTGTTGTTTAGAGTTGTGTTTATTTATTTAATTTTTGGTTCTTTTAGTTTTTTCAGTACAAAAACAGAAAAGAAAAAATTATTAATATCATAGAAATTTAGAATATTATTTTAGTCTTTTTTTTGTTTTAACTTGAATTAACTATATGATTTTTTTTATTTTTTTCATTATTAAATTATGTATCATACCGGGTTGGTTTGTATCTTTTTACCATTGCTCTCTTATTTTCTCTTTTACCATTGCTTTCTCCTTTACTTCACTTTACTTTTGGAGTAGTCACATGTCCATTTTTGTTTGTTTGCTTGTTTGAGGAATTCTTTGTTGTCTGTACTGTTTTTTTTATAATTTGTGGTTCCCCTATGTCGTTTTGTTTGGGTTGTGTTTGTTCGTATATAATATATATATATATATCTCTAGTATCTTAATATTAGACGTCATTGAACTTCTTTTTCTACCCCGACGCCCGTGCACCGGGCAGATAAGCCGATTATTGTTGTTTGTTGCCCTTATGTGTTTGCCCTCTAACTCAACCACTGGATTGCATGGATTTCGGAGACTTTGACGATTTCAATCAGGATAACAATCCATTTGCAGGTTCAAACCATTTTTATTCAAATGGAATACTGAATGCTTCAACTCACGAAGATCCATTACAATTTAATGACCATCATAGTTTAACTACAAGTCAAACTAGTAAAGATTTTTTTAATTCAACCCACAATATACAGAAACAACCAAATACAGTATCATCACCATTTAGAACTTCTTTGGATGATTATTTAAAAACTAATACAAGCCATTTCCCAACTCATAATAATCCGTCTTCTTCTAGTGATGATACCACTACTACTTATATAAGAGAATCATCACCTATTCTTGCCCCAGTTCGACAATCCACTTCACCAACGTTTTTACTGGATTCACCTAAACATAATATTAAGAAAACTTTACCAGAAATTGATAATATCCCAAAAAGTAGAAACGAAAAAGAACATGAACATATAGATGAAGATAAAGATCAAAATGAAGATGAAGATGAAGATGAAGATGAAGATGAAGATGAAAATGGAATTGATGATAGTGAATATACTGAATTATCTATATCGGAACAGCCTACATTATATGTCAATCCTGCATTATCATTATTGCAGAATAAAAGGCCTAGATTAACGAATACTAATAGTGAGAATGAAATTAAAGTTATGGGATTTGAAATGATTAAAGATTTTAAAAATATTAAGACAGTATTTTACAAGATTGAATTAGGTGATTATAGTAAGAATGTTGTTTTAAGAAGATACTCAGATTTTTCATCATTAAGATCATTTTTAATAAAATTTTTCCAAACAAAAATAATACCGCCAATACCTGAAAAACATTCATTAGGAAAATTATTAAAGAACCCATTTAATTATAAATCAGACACTCATATAATCGAAAGAAGAATAAGAATGTTAGAGTATTTTTTAAATGAATTAATTGCAGATCATCAAATTAGAAATTCTGAAATTCTGATCAAATTTTTAGATCCAGTTGAAAAAAATTGGTCATCAATATTAAATTCTCCACCATTTACAACATTATCTGCTAAATCAATTTTATTAACTTCCCCAAAAGATCCAACTAAACCAAATCCATATATTTCATATCTACCTTTACCACCAATTGGATTACTTAAAAAATATAATTCTGGATTAAATACTAAAGTTTTCATACCCTTGGAAAAGAAAGTCAGATCTACTTTAATTCATATTATAAATATAGAGAATCTTGTTAAACAAATTGAAAAAGATTTTGAAAAAAATAGAATTTCATTAGTTGAATTAGGGGCATTTTTTAATATATTTAGTATAATGGAAAATCAACATCAATCAATTGAAAAATTTGGTAATAAAATTGATTTAACTTTTTTAAATATTGAATTTTTAATCCAATCAATTACAATTAAAATTAAAGAACCATTAATGATTATTAAATTAACATTAATTTCAATATTACAAGTTTTACAGTTTAGAAAATTGAAAGAATTACAGCTAAGTTATTTACAAGATATAATCCTAAGAAAACAATCAAGATTAAAAAATATAATTGATAAATTATCATCAGAAATTAAATTAAATGATATTTTAACAAATTCAAATATTCAATCTCCATCATTAAATAAAGCAATAATCGATTTAAAATTAAAAAGATCATTGTTGCCAAAGTCAAATCTTTCCAAGTATCATGATTCATCAATAGTTAAATTCGATCCGCAAACTGAAGAATTTAATTTTATAAAGAATTATAATAATGATATTGATATAATATCACAATCAACATCGCATCATACATCACAATGGTCAAAAGCTATTGCCGGATCTTCATCAACAAACTCAATGAAACATTCTAAATCAATTTCTAAGCTAACAATGTCAGAAATAAACGATGAAATATTAAGATTACATGGGGAGTTAAATGATAAATTAACTCCTTGTTTTAATTCCTTATTGGATGATGTTCATTATATTAGTATCAACGTTGAAAAGAATTGTAACGTTGAGATGAACAACGTGATTAAGAAACTAAGCCTGATCATGTGGTACTGGAAAACAGATGTGTTTGGTGAGTTTAGCAACAGTTGTGTGAAGGTCTGGAGAGCCGAAGAATAGGCCATGGCTCGGCACATCCCTGCACCACGCGGACAGCCAATCACGGGCCGCGAATTGTAAATTGGTCTGAGCGTCAGAGAAATTTGAAGCGTTTTTCGTTTCTCTAACTGTAGAACTTTATTATTAACGACACAACAAACAATGCTATCAAGATTCGTCTCTAGAAACATCAGAGGGTTAGGTATGTTATATTTTATAAAGAATTTTATATTTTAATGATTAATCGGTGATTGATCAGTGATTTATTAGTTTGCATTTGCAGAAATTAGTTTTGGATTTATTGATAGAGGGTTCATAACAAAAGGCTAGTATTCTAAGAGCAATATGTTTCAGTCAATATTAGTTCATGATAATTACTTCAATTACTATTGTTATTTATTACACTTATTGGGTAAATTTGAGGTGAAAACTGTTCAAATGAATTAAATATTAAATATTTCATGTTTTGTATTTATGCTTCAATTTTATGTTTTACGCCTTAGATTTTTAACTTTTATTTTAACAGTTCTAGTTGGGGATACATCGTCTCCATCAAAATCTCCAGCCCATTTGTTCCCATTTTTTTAATACAAGTGTTTCCTAAGAGAAGTCCCGCCCTTTCGAAATCCAGCCAATCAGCGTGGGTTGAAAATAATTCTGCGATGATTAAAACAAACAAGCAAACAATAAGTACTAACAACATCATTTTTATTAATACTGTAGCCACTCAATCAAGATTCTTATCAACCACATCAGTTGGCTTGAAATCCACATATGATTCTCCAGATTTTTCCCATTATTTGAATAAAGGAAAAGGTGATAATGATAAATCCAAGGCATTCACCTATTTCATGATTGGTTCATATGGTATGTTAGCCACTGCCGGTGCTAAATCTACTGTGGAAGCTTTCTTAGCTTCATGGTCTGCATCTGCAGACGTTTTAGCTATGGCTAAAGTTGAAGTTAAATTAAATGCAATTCCAGAAGGTAAAAATGTTATTGTTAAATGGCAAGGTAAACCAGTTTTCATCAGACATAGAACTGCAGCTGAAATCGAAGAAGCAAACGATATTGATATTTCAACTTTAAGAGATCCACAAGCTGATTCAGATAGAGTTAAGAATCCTGAATGGTTAATTATGTTGGGTATTTGTACCCATTTAGGTTGTGTTCCAATTGGTGAATCCGGTGATTTTGGTGGTTGGTTCTGTCCTTGTCATGGTTCCCATTATGATATCTCTGGTAGAATTAGAAGAGGTCCTGCTCCTTTGAACTTAGAAGTTCCACAATACGAATTCTCAGATGCAGACACTTTGGTTGTTGGTTAGATTGCCACAACTTCATGAATTCACTTAATAGTTATTATTTATCTATCTACTTATTGCCCCTCACTCTGCACATCACATCTGCTTATCACTTCATCCAGAACCTTGTCTCACTACAATTCTCTATTTATAACGATGTTTAATCTTGTATAAAATTTCGATCATATTTTTTTAAACTGCACTTTTTTAGTATTCTCTTTTGTTTTTGTCTATCAAAACATTATATAATTCATTATTATTTTATAAAATAACCTGTTGAAAATATTTACATTCACTTTGTAAGATTATTTACTTTGTTCGCAGTACTACATTGCGAGTACAATATTATTTTCCGCTACGTTTTACTTTACTAAAACTTTGACAATTTCATCATCAGCATCAGCATCGTCATCATCATCGTCATCTTTTTTTTTTCATATAAAACTTTAAATATACAGTAAATATACAGAATGTCAGGTATACCCACGAATACAAATACCTTTCGACCAATAACTGCTGAATCCCTTATTTCCAGTAACTCATGGAGACAATCTTTCTCAAACCAAGATAAATCTAAATTAATTAAAAGATTTGATGAATTTCATACAGTTGATTGGTGTAATGAATCAATAAAAGAAAATCAAAAACATTATTATCAAATAAGTCCAAAGATTATAGATACCAACAATCGACCAATGGTTAGTCGACCTGTTAATATAGGGCTTACTTCTTCAATTGGGACGACTCGGCAAGTTCATGTTGACCAAAATGGCCGAAATGGTGAAGCTCCATCAAATTTGAATGAATTAGGTATTCATGAATTTAATAATGATACAAGATCAAATTTAGCAGAAGATGTATTTACATTGCACGATTATGAAGATGTTCCAGTCAATAATGATGAAATTGCATTAAATTATTTCTATAAAAAATATAAATTTAAACATTGGAGAAGATTCATTGCTGATAGATTTAAAGTTTCAATTCAAAGTTGGATTACATTAACATTGATTGGATTAATGATTGGATTAATTGCCGGATGTTTAAATATTATAACTGAATGGTTAGGTGATATTAAAACTGGTTATTGTTCATCACATTTTTATCTAAATAGAGATTTTTGTTGTAGTGGTCATGATGAAGGCGATCAATGTGAAGAATGGAAATCTTGGACTAATTTTGGTTTAATTAAATATTTTGCTTTTATTGCATTTGGAGTTTTATTTGGATTTATTGCTTCAAAATTATGTTTAGTTTTTGCTCCAACTGCTGCTGGCTCAGGTATTTCAGAAGTTAAATGTATTGTTTCTGGATTTATCTTAAAAGGTAGATTTTTAGGTTGGTGGACTTTATTAATTAAATCAGTTGCATTACCATTAACTATAGCATCAGGATTAAGTGTTGGTAAGGAAGGTCCATCAGTTCATTATGCTGCATGTGTTGGTAATGTGGTACCAAAATTATTAAAAAGATTTGATAGATCATATATTAATCAAAGTCAATTTTTAACAGCAGCATCAGCAGCAGGTGTTGCAGTCGCATTTGGTTCACCAATTGGCGGAGTTTTATTTTCATTAGAAGAAATAACGTCAACTTTTAAATTATCAACCATTTGGAAAAGTTATTATTGTGCTTTAATTGCAACTGGTACTTTATCAGCTATTAATCCTTTTAGAAACGGTCAAATTGTTATATTTGAAGTTAAATATGATTTCGATTGGAAATATTATGAAATTCCAATATTTATAATAATTGGTATGTTTGGTGGTTTGTATGGTATTTTAGTTTCAAAGTTTAACATTAAAGCAGTTGCTTTTAGACAAAAGTATTTATCAAAAAAAGGATTGAAAGAAGTGCTACTATTATGTCTATTTACTTCAGTGATTGGCTATTTTAATGAATTCATTAGATTAGATATGACAAAAGCAATGGAACTTTTATTTCATCAATGTAGTGAAGAATTTGATCATTCTTTATGTGATACAAATAATTCTAAGTTAACAAAATTTTTAATGTTTTTAAATTTAATTTATGCAACAATATTAAGAATGTTTTTAGTTGTTATTTCATACGGGGCAAAAGTCCCTTGTGGTATATTTGTTCCATCGATGGCTGCTGGGGCAACATTCGGTAGAGCAATTGGATTAATTGTTGAAATGATTTTCCCTTGTAAAGAAGGATCTGATTGTATAGTTTCAGGAACTTATGCCTTTTTAGGGGCAGCTTCTGCATTAAGTGGTATTACGCACTTAACATTGGCCGTTGTTGTTATTATGTTTGAATTAACTGGAGCAACAAAATATATCGTTCCAACTATGATTTGTGTTGGGGTCACTAAAATGGTTAATGATAATTTTGGTAATGGTTGCGGAGGTATTGCTGATCAAATGATTAAATTTAATGGGATGCCATTTATTGATGTTAAAGAAGAACATGATTTTAAGGATTATAGAGTTATTGATGCGATGACTGATTCAACTGTTGTTTTACCTTATTTGGGTTTGATTTATAAAGATATTGAAAAATTATTAGGAAATTATAAGTATCAAACATTTCCAATTGTTTTAAAAGAAAATAATCCAATAGTTTTAGGTTACATTGAAAGATCAGATTTAATTGGATATTTAGCCAAATTAAAACGCGAAGCTTCTGGTGATGGATTACAACTTGAAAAGAAAGTTAGATTTGTTAGTGAATCTCATATGGTATCATTAATTGAAAACCATCAAATTGTTGAAACTCAAATTGATGAGGAAGTTAACTTTGAAGCTGTGGTTAAATTTCAATTTTTCAGAGTTACAATTGATCACACATTAAATTCTGTTCTACAAACCTTCATTAAATTAGGCCCCAGAATATTAATAGTTGAAGATGAAGAAGGGAAATTATGTGGTATAATATCAAGAAAAGACTTAATTAAATTTGAATTGTTTTTGCATGACTTTTATCATGGTAATATATTTGTTAATGAATTTGATTATCAAATATTCGAAAAAGTTTGGAAATATTTAGTAATCGTTAATAATTTCTTTGGTGGGTTCAAAGATAAGATATTGTCTCTAATTGGAAAGAAGCAGAACAGATTTGTCCCTATTAATCAAACAGAATAAGGGCTCTTTTTATACCGCTTAGTTTCCTATATAAAATTCTCTTTCTTTTGTATTCTATTTTACATTTTATTGTACATTCCATTCGAAGGCTCCAACATTTTACGCATAACTAAAAGATCCTAAAAGATCAACACTTTTGTTTCGCTTTTCTTCTTGTCCAGCTTGTAAAAGGGTTCAACCTCCATACACATACACACACAATGGTTACTCCAACCAAGGACACCATATCTAAGAACATCATTTTGTGTTTTGATGGAACTGCCAATAATTTCAATAGACAATATCCCACCAATGTCTTGAAACTTTACAGGATGTTAAAAAATGACAATCCAGTACAACAGCTTTGCTACTACCAACGTATACATTAACCAATTATATCAATCAAAGCTTTACATATAAGCCATACTAACTACCTTTTCTTCTAGCTGGAATTGGAAACGATATCACTGTTGGATTAGGAGGGTCAGGATCTAAACTGGCATTCTCAGCATGGCAGCATGTCTCCTCAAGAATTGATGGTATGATCGCATATTCAGTTGATTATCATGTTATCCAAGCTTATACATATCTAATGAACTATTATGAACCGGGTGATAGAATCTACCTGTTTGGATTTTCAAGAGGTTCATTTATAGCACGTATCTTAGCTGGAATGATTGGCAAGATTGGTTTACTAAATAGGGGTTTGGAAGTTCTGGTACCTACCGCTTGGAATATTTACGAAAGATGGGAACAGGATGGCCAACCATACAGTGAATTGAATAGAGCCAATTCAATTGCAAAGGAATTTAAAAAGACTTTTTGTCTTGAAAATGTTTCAATCGAAATGATGGGGTTATGGGATTCTGTTAATTCTTGTGGAATTTTAAGAGATAGATTGTTTCCGTTTGTATCTTCAACTTGCCATGTTAGACACGTCAGACATGCTGTCAGTATTAGTGAAAGAAGAGCAAAGTTTAAAAATAATTTATTTGATCCTTTTGTTTATCAAGAAGAGCCAGTGGAAAATAGTTTGAATAACAGTGCTGAACAAGAACAACTACAGGAAAGTGATGGAGAACATAGGAACGAACAATTAATTGTTAATCCCGAATGTGATTCATTTCGTCCATTAAGCGTTTCATCTGATGTTTTAGAAGTTTGGTTTCCAGGTGACCATTGTGATGTTGGGGGTGGTTGGCCAATTGATTTAAATGGGCACGCTTTATCAAATATTCCATTAAGATGGATTCTATCATATGCCATTGAATTTGGCGTATTTTTCAAAAAAGGTTCAATTCAAGAATTTTCCAAAAAATTTACGGTATTAGATTCAATTTTATCTTGTCATCATAATTGTCTTTGTTTAATTAGACATCAACCAGTTCAACATAAACCAGATCCAAGTTTTGTATTACGATTATATCAAGATATGGTTGGGGAAAATGGAGTTTTAATGCAAACTCAAGATGATGTATTATTTTGCGATCCAATTCGAAATGCAACAGAATTACCCAAAAAACAATTATTAAGATCAGATTGTCATGGAGGCGAATCAAAGTTAATGGTTTTAAATTGGATTTTATTAGAAATTTTACCATTAGGTTATTTTAAAGATAGCAATCATTCAGGTGAATTTAAAAGATCTTACTTTCCAAATTTTGGAAATTTTAGAAAATTACCATCAAATTGTAAAATTCATTGGTCTGTTTTATGGAGAGCAAAATTTATTAAAGATTTTGATTATAATAACTTGCCAAACATTTATCAAATTTTATTACATAAAGCAACTAGAGCCATAAATGAAACTTCATCTAGTATTATAACAGATGATAATGGGACTGATGAAGCTAATGAAGCTAATGAAGTTAACGAAGCTAGCGAAGGGGATAGAGGAGATGAAGATACAATTTGTTCTTGTGAATCTCAAGACAAATTAATTGATTATAAACAAGGAATTATTAAAATTAGTGAGATTAGTTATGATTTGAATTTAGATGGATTTGACTGGAATAAAATTCCAGATGAATTAGAAAAATGGATCAAATTAAATCCTGAAATTTAATTAAATTTATGTTTGAATTTTCAATATATTTTCAGTCCAATTTTTCTGATTTTTTTTTTTTAAAAAAAATCCATTTATATATATATAGATATATCGTTACATACAAATAAAAAAATTAATACAAATTGACCTAAAGTACTTAACAAATTGTATGTAATAAGTAATATTGATTAAGGAGCTGTACTAGTAAGGACTAGGCTAAATAAATTAAGGTACCAATCACGAAACTTTCAAATTAAACAATAAAAAAAAGAACTTTAAACAATGCAAAGAAGAAAAAAAATATTTTAATAGACAAAAAAACAGACAAAGTTTAAATAGAAGTAAAGTTTAAATAGATCAAATGACTTACATAATATCAATAATAATAGCTTTATTATAAAGAAACATACACCAGTAATCCTTTAACTTGTCTTGATTTATTAAAAACTACTACATATATTTGATCACTATTATTTTGGACTTTAAAATAAAAATACGTACATCCTCAAATGAAAGAAGGTTGAAAAATTTGTAGGGTAATACTAAATTCAGAATAGTAATAATAATAATATATAAAAAATAATAAGCACAAAAAAAGAAACGAATATAATACTAAGTTCAATAGTCCAATCATAATAACTGTAAATAAATTAGTTCAAGAAAAATAAAGAAATAGCAATATGAAAAAAAAAAAAAAATTGAATCATAATATATCAAAATTCGAGCACATCTTGAATGATAATAAAGTCAAACCTAGATAAAACAAATATTTTAATTGATTCTAATTCTTCATATTTAGTTCCCTTTCTATTTTTAAAAAATACAAGATATCAAATATTTCAATTGAAATTTAACAAAATAAGATAAAAAAAGAAAATTGCGTTTTGAAACTTGGTAACCTAGGAGGTATACAAAACATATTTAGCTTTACCACTAGTAACACAAACTGTACAACCATCTGTACCATCACCATTGTAAGTACCATCTTCATAAACACAATCACCATTGACGGTGGAATCATCATCATATGCAACAATCTTAACGTTATAGTTGGCAGCTTCTAAGTTATTTGGATTTGGAATTAATGATAAATAAGCTAAACCTTCGGTATAACCAGCACCAAAATTTAATGGGGCCCAGTTACCAACGGTACTAGATGAATCACCCCAGATACAACCATCTTCCCAAGAAACACCTGCATTATTAACATAGTATTGAGCAGAAGTCTTTGAACCTTCCCATTCAAAGTAAGTATCTTCATCAACAGTTGTTAAGATATTTTCTCCACCTGCATCAACGACAGTTGGGATAACCATATCTTCAGTACCTGGATAATCGGTTCTACAGATGGCAACAGAGTCTGAATCAAGTTCAGAAACAACTCTAGCAGAGTCAGTACCCCATTCACATAAGTAGTCGGTAGCATTGTTTGATCTGTATAAGTAACCACCATCACAGTATAAACCACCAACAGAAACACCATTTGCTGGTTGGTCAGATGGATATTGAGTTTTTGACATACCTGGTTGGCAAGCATAAGAACAGTAAGTATCATCTTCACATGTACCACCGGTAGAGGTATCAGATGGATGGTATAAACCTGAATAACCACCAAAACCTAAATGGTCTAAGGCAATAACACCTTGACCGCTTGGGAAGTCGGAACAGGCAACAGTACCATCGACGAATTTAACAGTTGGATCGACAAATGCTGATAAATCACCAGCAATACCATCTGAAGAGGAAGATGAAGAGGAAGAAGTGGAGGTGGAAGAAGAGGAAGTACTTGTCTTGGATGAAGAAGTAGCTTCAGTTGAAGAGCTCGAAGAAGTTTCTTCAACTTCAGAAGAAGATGAAGCAGTTGTGGTAGCTTTAGCTGTTGAGCTTGAAGAAGAAGCACCATCAGTTGAAATAATTTCAATAACAGTAGTTGATTCAGAAGAAGAAGAGGCTTCAGTGGAAGCAGCATTCACAACGGAAGTTGAAGTTTCGGAAGCTGCAATGGTACTACCATCACCATCAACGGTAACAGTGACATAAACGTAATCATAAGCAATGGCTCTCTTGTGTTGATGATGCTTGTGGTAACTTCTTTCGGTAGTAGTGCAGTCTTCTTCGACAGCTGCGGCGGCAGCATTTGGTTGAGCACGAGGAGCTGGTAAAGCGTGAACAGTAACAGCCAAAGAAGCAGCGATTGATAAAATCGAGGAGTATTTCATTTAAAGTAAGTCTAAATTAAAAAAAAAAGAAGAATGTTAGAATTTAAGCTCAAACAAATGTGAATGTTTAGGATAATTTCAGATGATCACAAAGGCTTCAAAGGTTGTTTGTTGTGAATTTTAAAATTTAAAAGCTTGACAATAGTAAGCGCAGGCTTAGCCTGGACGAGAGTGAAATTGTTAGCCCTAATAAAATTGGCATATAACTTTCAAATGAAATGCAGTTGAACAGATAGAAAAAAAAAACAAGGATAACCAGGGTGCCTCAACATCACAACAATCGTACAACAACATGCAAACACTGGTCCATCATCAACAACTCCGAAAATTGTCTAACCTTTGAAAACGGATTAATCCGGACAGATGCGCGACCCGTTACCCGGCAAATGCGCGTCCTTATCAAGAACCAGTGTTGACTGCGGCTCGTCCCAATTGGGACAATTGGGCAGCGCCATTGGCAAACTAAAACAAACACCAAAGCCAGCAAAGAAATGGGGAAGCTGGTTTGCAGAGAACCCCAAACTGGTGTTCTTGTGAACGTGGTGTGTAATAATTGCTGAGATGTGTAATAAGGAAATGGTGGCTGGGGCGCTGATGATGATGATGTTATTGTAGTAGTAGTAGTAGTAGTAGTAGTTGTTGTTGTTGTTGGGTAGAATAATTGGTAGACAAATTGAACGAACATAAATTAACAAACCTTTGAAACTAAGGGAATTGTGATAAAAACAGAAATTAAACCAGTTGAGATTAGAAAAAAAGATTACATACCTATTGTAGGGAAAACGACTTAAACGTAAATATTGCGGTTGTAAAAGTTATAATAATAAGGAGTGAGTTGAGTTTAACTAAAGAGTGACTGGGTAAAATAATACCTGGATGTTTAAGGATAGTAAGTAAGGCCGTAACTTTGATAAGGAATGTAAGTAGTTGGAAAGCGCTATTCACTAACTGGAGGAAGGAGGTGACGATATAAACTCTGGTTAGAAGGAGACAGCTAAGTCAGACAGAGCGAAAGTTGCGGAAATGTTCGAGTATTTAAAAATATTTAAAACGAGTTCATTTCACACGACAAAATTTTCACCGCATTGTCGACAGGTGCTAGCACCGTGGCGCTGTCGACAGTGATCCTCATCCTGCCAACGGCTAAGCTCTTCGAGGTGTATGTTATGTCATAAAGTCACTGTTTTAAAGAGAACCAAGAGCTAGTTTACCGGAGCACAATTACAGTACAGTAATACAAGGGGGAAACTACCGTCCCAATGTTTTACCAGCGATCTAACTAAAAAAAATGAAAACCTCAATTGAAACCATTTTGTAAGCTAGTCTAAACCACTTGAATGCTTTAAACCCAGCAACTTTCAAACAAGCGTAATGTGTACAAGTTTTCAAGCATTATAATCAACTAACAAGTTCAAATAGCTTAGTATTCGTGCATAAAAAAAAAAGACTAAAATGCAAAGGGGTAGTAACCACCATCAAACAATCATCCTTCAAACTCGACTTCAAGCAGGAAATTTATTCGATGATATCATAATAGTTGAATGACACACATCATGTCAAAGGAAAACTTTGGGCTTTTACCTAAAAAGAGTAGATAGATGCGAAAAGAAAACTCAAGGCAGGTCAAGTACTTGGCGTGGTAAAGGGGGGGGGACCTATCAAGTTACCCCTGTAACTTCTGCGGTGTTTCTAAAATATTGCAGTGATATTATTGTCTTTAATTAATAATATTAATAACTTAGTTTTGAGGCACCTAGTTGTCTAAGTGATAAGGAGAAGATCAGAAGTAATATCGTATAGGAGAACATATAAAGAAGATAAACAAAAAGGAAACCATATAAGAAATGCGTTAGATTTGCGCAAACTTCATTGTATGTCTTTTACTTTGCAGAGTTGATTGACATAAATGCACGCCCATCAGTTTCCAACACTTTGTTATAATCTTTCTATATGTTTTCCCTTTACTATGGGATATTGACTCTTTGTTCAAGTACGCTAAAAAACTCTTCTTTGATTATAGTCATTCCAGCTCACTTAAATCAATTTTTTATAAACTTTTTCTCTTGATAAAATAATACCTTCCTTATATCAAGAAACAACAATCAAATTTGAATCCACATATGAATTCATCAAAGCTTTCAAGAATTTCTCTTATATATATACTTCCAATATTTTTAAATATAACTCTTTTGGTTGAATTTGATAAATCGTCTACGCATTGAAGAATCAGTATGTGTTTTAGCTCTTATCTTATTCAGAGTTATATAGATACTATTTAATAATTTCTCTACTTTTTATTTTTTTTTATTTTGTAAATATATATATATATATATGTATATATATATAATATTTACTTCTTAATTAATAATGTCAAACGAACGTCAATAAAGGTAGATCAACTTCAACTTCTTCAATAAATAAATTAACTATTTGTTTTAACAACTTGAACTTTATTTTTAATTTTCCAATCATTAAATTGTTCTTCCTTTTTTTTCAATTCTTCAGAAACCATATTTAAACTTTCTTCAAAAACTTTAATTTCATCAGTCAATTTCAATTTTGCTTCACCTGCTGTCATTTCAACTAATCCATCACCTAAATTTCTAAAACATTTACGATCTTCAGGAACCTCACTTACTGTTGTTGACACCACTTTATATTCATCTATCTGTTGTTGTAATTGAATAGTTGTAGCATTTAATTGTTCAATAGCTTGTTGAAATCTATCGTATATTGCTTGAAAGTCTATAATTATTGCAATGCAAGGTCGTTAGTAATTCACATACTCATACACACACCGACATTGTAATCCGAACAGTTGGAATATATCCTACATACTTGCATAGTTCTTTGTCTCAGACATGTTTGCTTACACTATTGAAAAGGAGACTCAGCCAGTTGTTAAAAGAATATCTTATTTTTCAAATTTATTTATTGATCGCGCGCGATGAACTTTATGATCTATTTAATCAAAAAAAAAAAAAAAAAAAAAAAAAAACACTTTATAAAAGAAAGGAAAAGAAAGGAAAAGAAAAGGGAGGGGAAAAAAATTAATAATCTATTCAATTTTCTTAGCATCTTTAGAACCTTTATAAGGATGCACAACCTTGAAAAAACAAAAGGACAAGAAAGCAATGGTTCCAACGACGCCGAATACAACAAGTCTATGCTGAGTACCACCATTCAGAAATGGATATGGATATGGCTCTTCACCTTTAAGTAAGTAATCTAACCAACCCCAATAACTAAACGTTAAAGCAATAACCCAGAAAAACCCTTCAATAGTGGTAATATTCCAACCTTTGGACAGTAAGAAGTAATCTATGGCCAAAGAAACAAACGGTAAGAAATGTATCTTTAAGTCAAGTGATAGTGGAATTCTTGGCTTATCACTAGGTAATATAAGATCAACTGCAAAGAGTCTTAATGGCCAATAGACAATGAAAACTATCCATTCTAATGAGATTGTAATTGCACTTAAATAGTTTTTAACCTTTTTAATTGTAGGAACGGGAAGGAATTGTGAGAGGAGATTTAAGAAGAAGTAAAGGATTGTGACAACCAAAGACAAATTTGTCAAGAATTGCCAATGCCCACCTCTTGCGATCTCCGGAGTCAACTGAAATGTTGATATTTGATGCAGACCACTTCCCCCGACTGCCACCACAAAAAAGCTAAGTAAAACGACCTTGGTATCCATTACCGAAAAGAAAGTAGAAGGCGTAAGATGGGAAGTTAAAAGAAGAAGAAGAAGAAGAATGATCCGGTTAAGATCATGTGAAGGTCGAGTCGGACGCCACAGCCAGTCCGGCTATGGTCGCCACGCCACTCCAACAATAGGCATACTAACTACACGGATAATAAAGCAACTCTACTATTTAAAACACCATAATTCTGTGTTTATAGCCCCTACCCTTATCGATTTCGTTGAATTTTTGTTTGGCATGCCCGACTTTGGAAGAGAGGCACACAGAGTTCAAACGGTGTTTTTCATCATGTTTGTGCTTTACATTATGATGAGTTCACCACCTGCAGATGCAAACTATCCTCCAGGAAACGATAGGCAACAAATAATAGATGCTTTCAAAGAAGAGATGGGGATATCAAGAAAAGCAATAATTGAACCTTACTCAGTAGGTTATGGAAATTTAACAGGATTTAAATTAAGTTATGATGATTCATTGCTTGGTAGAAATGCAAGTGATTATCCATTTCCTGATAAGAATGGTTTAAATTTCATTGAAGATGAGAGATTCAGTATATTGCCTAATGAAGTTAGTGAAGAAGCTGCAAATATTTGGAATACTGAAGATAATAATGTTAAATTACCAATGCATTATAAAACCACAGATCATGAACCAAAAAGACATAATGATGGTGTGTTTTGGTATAATTTAACTGGTACTTTACGTGGTGAATTTAAAAAATCAGAAATTCATTTAAATCCAATCCATATGCCATTACCAAATTATTTTAAAACTGTCGCTGAATATAGAGATTCTAAAGAACATTTTGAATTTGAAGATCCCACTCAAGATTCGACGACTGTTCAAGAACCTCCTCAATTTGATGTAATTGCTAAGAAACAAGGTAATATTACTTATGATTCCGGTATTCTTTCAATTGATGTTGACACTAGAAACTTTACTGAAAAGAGTAAAGATTCCATATTTTCTCGTATTAGCATAACTTTGAATAATGATAAAGAAGATGATGCCCAATCAATTGAATTAACTGCGGTTTATCATCAATCAACAGGAAATTTAGTTGGAGCTACAAGATCTGCTAAATTTGCTGGTATCTATGCCTTACCACAATTAAATTTACAAAATGATAGATTTTATAATCAAAGTCAAGAATTATTTAATTGTACAACTACATTAGCAGCTGGGAATGATTCATTTAATAGAGTTGAAGAATTATTAGATGAAAGTGAGAAATGTGAATTTATTACATATATGCACTTTGAATCAACTCAATTGAATGAAGATGATATGAGAAGAGTTGATGATGAATTAATAAATCCTCTTGGTAGACCAAAAAAAGAAGTTCCAAAGATTAAATTAACATCAGCCTTATTATACTCACCAGATTGTGGAATTCTATTAAATGTTGGAGAATCAATTGGACCAAGAAGGGAAATACAAAGAAATAATTTAAAAAATACAATTTTATTTTTTAATGTTATTGTTTTAGTTCAAATTTTATTATTTATCAGACAAATGAACGCAACCAATACTCCTTCTACTATTTCTAGGATTTCATTTGGGACTTTAACTATGATTCATATGGCAGATGGATCAATTAGTATGATTGCATTATTATGTTCAATGATACTTACAAAAGTTTATATTCAATTTGCTGTTCTTGGATTTTTAGCCTTCACTTGTTCATCAGTTTATGAAATGAAATATATGTTTCAAATTCATTTATCACAGGTAAATGAAAGAAATATTAATTGGCGAACTGCATTACAAGGGAGAACTATTGAAGAACGTCAACAACAAGCAGAAGGTGAAGGATTACCGGCTCCTGTTACAACTCCTGTAACAACTTTAGAAAATGAGCAAACAATTAGCTCTTCATTATACATGAGTTCATTTTTTTCATTGTTGGTATTTTTATTTTTCTTAATTAATATTTTCATGTGGCCAAAATTACAAAGACATATAGTTGAATATATTCTAGTTATAGCTTTGAATAGTTATTGGGTGCCACAGATTTATAGGAATGTCATAAGGGGTTCAAGAAAATCCTTCACATGGGAATTCATTTTATGTTCATCTATTCTTAGGTTTACACCAGTTTGTTATATATTTCTATTTCCGAATCCATTTTATCATAGAAAAGATTCTAGATTGGTTGTATTAATACTTATAATATTATCAGTTCAAATTGGTATTTTATATTTACAAGAACTATTAGGCCCAAGATTCTTTTTACCAGAGAAATATTTACCAAAGACATATGATTATCATCCATTATTGACGACGAATGATCTAGAAGGTGGTTATTTAGATGATGAACATGGAAATAAAATCAAGAATCATAAATGTAAGATTGATTGTGCAATTTGTATGCAATCATTTGAGATACCAATTATTGAAAAATCCCCAATTTATGAACATGAATCATCAGAAACAACTAGTGATGATGAAGGTAATCATGATAATGTCGGTGTTACGAATCCATTACTTGCTAGTGTTTCTATCCTATCTAGAAGAAACTACATGGTTACCCCATGTAGACATATCTTTCATTCTGAATGTTTAGAAAGTTGGATGAGATATAAATTACAATGTCCAGTTTGTAGAAATAGTCTTCCACCGCTTTAATATTTTTTTTTTTTTTTTTTGACGTACATAAATTTATAATAATAATAATGAAAATGAAAATGAAAATGAAAATAAAAATTTCTTTAAGTATCTACTCTATAATCCATAATTTGATAAATCTAAATCTTCTAAACTTTTTAAAACAACACCATATTCATTATTTTCACCAACTAAATCAATGATTTGTTTATTGTCTAATAAAGCCAAAGCATTTGGATCAGGAACCCAAATAACATATCCACCAGATCTTTTACCACTAATAAAACCAGGAATAGCATCTTCAAAAATTAAACATTCTTCTGGTTTAATCCTAACGAAATTTGAATCTTTATTTAATAATTCTTCATTCAATGTTTCTAAACCTAACCACCAAATAAAAGGTAATGGCTTCCCTTTACCTTTAATAGTTTTATTATCACCAGTTATAATATTCTTACCAAATTTTTTAAATAAATTTTGTAATTTTTTGGTCTTTTGTAAATATTTATCCTTAGCAGAAGAAGTACAAACACAAATTGGTATACCTTTATCATATAAATAATCAATTAATTTTTCAACTCCTGGTAATACATCAACATCAGACCATAATTCATCTTGAATTCTTGAAGTAATTCTATATAATTCTTCACCAGTTATTTTATCTTGTAAACCATGGAAATTGATGACAACATTACTTGCTTCAACACCTGGTAATCCTTGTAATTTTGCCTTTAAATCCCATGTTAATCCTTGCGGTATTCCTAAATCATGAAGTGCTTTGGTGAATGATATTGTATAGATTTTCTCAGAATCTATTAAAAGGCCATCCATATCAAATAGACATGCTTTGAATTTTTTTCCTGAGCTGATTGTCATTAGGGGTTAGTGGATTAGAGCAAAGAAAAAGAACAAGAACAAGAACAAGAAGAAGAAGGGGAAGAATAAGAAGATAAATAATGAGTCACCTAAATATGTTTATGTATTCGAAATAGTATAATTTTAGGAAGCGAGAAAAATATTAAGATTTACTTTATCTCTACAATAAACGAAGATCTTAAAATTAAGATTAGATAACTAAAACTTTAATCAATTGGACAAATAAAAAAAAAAAGTATTTATATTAAAAAAACGTCAATTAAAAATAAATTAAATTTCATTAAGGAAGGGAAAAAAAATTATGGTATTAAAATAAAAAATAAGAAAGAAATCATAAAAAAAAATAAAATAAAAAAAAGGGAATGCACTAGACGTAAACATAAAAAAACACTTGTATAGTTTTAATTAATCTCAAAATTAGGTAATAATATTATTAGTGAAGAGTAAGAATTAACAGCGGTAACAATAAACACAAACAAACAAACAAACAAGCCAAGCCAAGCAAACAAGCAAACAAGAAAATGACAATAATTAAAAAAAAGTTATTTACCAACATGAGAAACCACCATCAACCATTAGATTAGCACCAGTAGTATAAGATGAAGCAGATTCCGATAATAAATATAAAACACTACCAATAAATTCTTTTGGTTCAGACATTCTACCTTGTGGAATACCACCTAACCATCTTTGATGCATTTCTTCATTACCATTAATGACATTTCTAGTTAATGGAGTTAAAATATAACCTGGAGAAAGGGTGTTGACTCTAATTTCATATTTAGCCCATTCAGCAGCTAAAGATTTAACCATATGAATAACACCAGCTTTTGACATGTTATAACCAACTTGAGGTTGTGGATCATTAACAATGACACCGGACATTGAGCCAATCATAACAATCGAACCGCCTTTAATACCATTGGCAATTAAAGGTTTTGCTAAAGCTTGAGAAACGTATAAAGAACCCAACAGATTCACTTTAACTAATCTTTCAGCATTTTTAGCAGGATATTCTTCAGCTGGAATGTTTTCACAATAACCGGCAGTATTAACCAGATGTAATGGATATTTACCAAAATCTTTTGCAATTTCACTGAAAACTTCTTCAACATTTTCAGAATTTGATATATCACAAGCATAAGAAAACATAGTTGGAACAGCCTCCTTTTTTATTTTCAATTCATTGATACAATAATCAATCAATTCTTGTTGTTTTTCCAGGGTTTTATCTTTATTCATATCCAATAAAGCAACCTCTGAACCATAGGCTAATAAGCCTTTAATGATAGCATCGGCCAGACCACCGCAAGCGCCTGTAACCACGGTAATATGGTTATCGAGTCTAAAGTTTGGAATAATAGACATTGTATATAGTATAGTAATAAGTTAATAAGGGATTATTAATTGATGTTTTTTTTTACAACAAAAGAATGGTGGGTAGTATACAAGAGCAAAAGCCGGGAATACCAGTCGCATTTATATACGGTTGCCCACAACAGTTTAAAAAAAAAAAAAAAAAATCACTTTTCTTTTGATAACAACAGACATGACACAAAAGAAAGAAAAGTGCAGCGGAAGTCCATCATCCAGCAAATGCTGTTGGTCTCTGTGAGTGAATTCTTTCTATTTGCTTTTTTTAGATGTTGGGGCACGTTCACATGTGTGTATTATTAGAAGATCCTTGGTCATTTGGAGTGTAAATCGCTACTGACTCTACTGACTCTACTGATGACCTCGGTGGGCTCAGTATTTCCAACACATTATAACAATAGACGACGGAAGTCCTGGCAAAACAATTCAGGAAACTTCCCCAGATTTCTGCTTCCGGACCGTCGCGTCGATTTGTATGTGTTCTGTGTGAATCGTCCCCAAGCCACAACGGTTGAACCGCCCACGTCTCGGAGATGGTGCAATCGAAATTTCAGTAACCCGAACTGTATATACCTACTACTACACAAGTGTTTTTCTACCTTTTTTGTTTTTTTTTGTTTGATTTTGATTTTTTGATTTTGATTTAAGTTTCCAAAAGAGAAAAGAAAAGTGGCATGTCAATTATATTGAAAAATATTAAATCCGTTGCCGTTATTGGTGGTGGTCCATGTGGTGCTTCAACATTAAAAGCATTAATTGGAGAAAGATCATTCGATAGAGTAGTTGCATTCGAAAGAAGATCAAATACTGGTGGATTATGGAATTATTTCAATGAAAATTATGATAATCAAAAATTATCAATTCCATCAATTGATCCACATAATAATTTGCAAACTCCGTTTAGATTGAAGAAAAATGATTATATTTGGCCAGGAGCAATTTATGAATTATTGGATACAAATGTTCCATATAAAATTATGGAATATGCAGATTTTAAATTCCCAAAAAATTCTCCAATTTTCCCTTTAAAAGTTGATGTTTTAAAATATATCCAAAATTATTCCAAATCTGTTGAAGATTATATTAAATTTAATAGTAATGTTATTGACATTACTAAAAATAAAGATAATAAATATGAAGTTACTTATAGATTAGTTTGTGATGATACAAATGGTGGATTAGATAAATCATCAACTAATAGTAATAATACTGAAAAAGTTGAAGTTTTTGATGCAGTTTTAGTTGCATCTGGTCATTATGATCAACCTTTAGTTCCCGATAGACCTGGTTTAAAAGAATATAATGAAAATTATCCAAATTCAGTTATCCATGCAAAAGCTTATAAACATCCACGTCAATTTCAACATCTTAATGGTAATATTGTCATTATTGGAAATTCTGCTTCTGGTTCAGATATAGCCTATCAACTTGCAACAGGATTACAAAGAACAATTTATAAATCAGCTAGATCAGAATCTCAATTACCTGCTGGTTCAAGTGATTTCATTAAAACTGTTAAAGATGTTGAATCAATTGATCCAATAACTAAAGATGTTAAATTAATTGATGGTACTATTATACCTAATGTTGATAAAATTATATTTGCAACCGGTTATTTAAGACATTATCCATTTTTGAAAAAATTTAATGAATCTTCTACTCCATTTATAACAAATGGGGCAAGAGTTGAAAGACTTTACAGACAAGTTTTAAGTTATGATCATTTAACATTGGGTTTTATTGCTCTACCTAGATATATCTTACCAACAAGAACTTCCGAATCCCAAGCTTCTTGGATTGCTAAAGTATTATCAGGTAAAATTAAATTACCAAGTAAAGAAATAATGGCTAAAAATGAAGCAAAGACAATCCAAGAAAAAGGAACTGGACCAGGATTTCATAATTTACTTTATCCAGAAGATGTTTTTTATACATTGGAATTTAATAAGGAATCAGAATCTGTTAAAGGTTGGGAAAATGGTTTAATTCCATGTAGATGGACCGAGGAAGAATTAATTTATAGAAGCAATGCTACTCCATTAAAAGAAGCATTCATTAAGTATAAAGAAAAAACTGGGAAATTGGCTACATCTTTAGAAGAATTAGAAAAAGGCATTGGTTATAAAGTTACACCAATTGATAAGACCCAATTTCCTCATTTAAAGCATTTAAAAACTTCACCTTCTAAGCTTTAAATAATATTTTATAATATATTATTAATTTACATTTTATTCATAGAAATTTAAAAATTTTAGAAATATTAGATCCTTTTAAATGATACAGAACAATCATCATCATCATCATCATCATCACCATCATCATTTCCAATATTTTCCGTATATCGTTAAGCGAGATAGAAAATTAAAATGTAAGCCTCTCCTCTCCTTTCCTTTCCTTAATATATAATCAATCATCATCCTAAAAACCTTTCAATATTTTATTTATTATATCCTTCCAATAAAGTGTACCATAATCTAAAACGGTCGGATATCCCGGATACCACCACCATATTTGCCGTAGCTCTCGCAGCTATTTCCCAATTAGGAAAAGTTTAACAGACGTTTTAGAGCCGCAAAGTGATAAGAGGCCAAGACTTTTCTTATCAATCTTAGTATAAGATAGAGTTCTGTTCTGTTTTTTCACTTTTAGCCAGTAACTATTGTCTATATCAATGTACATTTGATTATCTCCTAGATCAGGATATTATCCTGAACTTGGACCCATCACCCCCCCTTAAAACATTTATGTACGTATTTAATTATTGGCTTGGCTATTTAAACACATTGATTTCTCGCATTTTTCTTGGTAAACAGGTAAGCATTGGAGGCCTAATTTCTTGATTCTATTAAAAATGGGTTACTCAAATTCAGGTATGGGATCGGCTAGGCTTCTTATGGAAGCCAAGCGTGATCTTTCTACATTAGCTGAAGAGACTTCTACTTATGTAGGTGCAGATATTGCATACGTTTTAATTTGTTCAGTTTGTGTTATGATTTTAACTCCGGCAATTGGATTATTTTATGGTGGTAGTTTTAAAAGACGAAATATCATACAGATATGTTTTCAATCGTATATGGTTACTTCCATTATTACAGTTCAATGGTTTCTCTTTGGTTATTCATTGGCTGTTTCTTCATCATCTTCAAGTGTAATGGGTAATTTCAATTTAGGAGCTTTACAACATATAGGTGCTGGCCCATTTATAGAAGGTGGAACAATTCCTTCTGCATGCTATTTTATATTTAGTGTATATTTCCCAATTGCAACTGTTCAGATTTTTGTAGGCTCAATTGCCGAAAGAAGTCCTGTTTTCCCAAGTTTAATTGTTGGTTTTGTCTTTTGTACAGTTATTTATTGTCCATTAGCCTATTCAACTTGGTGTGCAAATGGATGGTTATATAAATTAGGTGCTTTAGATTTCGCTGGTGGAGGACCTGTCCATATTGCATCAGGTTTAGCTTCATTAGCATATTCTAAATTCATTGGTCCAAGAAAACATTGGAAAGATCCAAAAACGGGTAAAGACTTTCTTCCACAAAATCCAATTATAAGTTTTATTGGTGTCTCAATCATTTGGTTTAGTTGGTTATGTTTCAATAGTGGTACATTATTATCCGTTAATACTAGAACTGCTTATATTATGGCAAACACACAAATTGCTGCTAGTACAGCAAGTTTGGCGTTTGTCTTTGTTGATAAAGCTTTAACTGGTAAATGGTCATTAATTGCTGCGATGGAAGGGTGTGTTTGTGGTTTGGTTAATATTACACCATCTTGTGGGTTCTATTCTCCATATTGGGCTTTTATTACTTCTGCATTTGTTGGTGCTTGTTGTAGATTAGCATACAATTTTAATGAAACTGTTCGTATTGATGATGCTACTAGATCATTTGTTGTTCATGGATTTGGTGGTATTCTAGGTTCTATTTGTTTGGGTGTTTTTGCTTCACCATATATTGCTGGTCTTGATGGTGTTACTGAAATTGATGGTGGTTGGATATTTCATAATTGGAACCAAATGGGTTATCAATTTGCTGGTTGGGTTTCTACTGCAACTTGGGCATTTTTTGGTACCTATTTAATTTGTTTTATTGTTGATAAGATTCCAGGTTGTAAGTTGAGAGGATTTGAAGAAGCTGAAGAAATGGGTATGGATTATTATGAAATGGCAGAGGTTGACGGTGTTCTTGCTGATTTGGGATCAGATTTACAAAAAGACTTTACATTTGGTACGGTTGAAGGTTGCTCAGGTTCTGAATTTCATGAAGTTAATTCTAAAAATCAACCAAAAGAAAGTAAATCCATTGTTAAAACTTCTGAAATTGTTTAATTCCATATATATATACATAAATATACATAAAAATTTTGTTTGCTTTATTAATTTTTTTTTTTTTTAATTTTCTTTATATAGTATAATTCCTTAAATTTAAAGAAAATGAAAGTCAATTATTTCGACGCGTCGATATTATAATTTAAATCCTTTTTCATGGCGCAGCCAGAGGCGCAGCATGTTTACCGCATTGGGATGGAGCGTAAACAAAGGAATTGAAGGATCAAATTTACAAAGCAAAACAACATTTACTTGAAATTATAGTTTTAATTTAACTTCTCTCTCGTTTGTTATTTTACTTTACATATATTTTTTTTACAACAATGGCTATTATGAATGGAATATTTGGTAATAGCTCTCCTCAAAGACCCGATGTTGAAGATCTATCAAGAGATGTGGAAAATTTGAAGTTTGATCCGCAACCAAGTAACTCACCAGCAAGGGATTATGATAATTCTTATGTATCTTATATGTCCACCACCTCTTCTCCAAATAGAAGTAACATGGTTTACTATAACAAAGAAAATACTCCTCCTCCTTCAAACTCCACTAATAATAGAAATTCGTATTTATTAACTCCTACTTTATTTAATACTCCAAAACAGCAAATCCCAAATTATCAAACAAACAATAATAATAGTAATAATAATAGATTGAACAGAGATTTTTATAATAAAGCCAACTCTGCAAAGACCAAAAGATTGGTTACCGTTTGTCAAATGTATTTCTTAGATTATTATTGTGATATGTTTGATTATGTTATTAGTAGAAGACAAAGATTACGTCAAGTTGAACAAGGTTTAAAAACTTTACCTGAAAATGAAAGACCACAACAGTGGAAAAATTATGTTGGTAGAGAAAGAGCTTTTTTAAGAAAGAGAAGAATTAAACCAAAACATAAAGATTTTAGTATCATTACTCAAGTTGGTCAAGGTGGTTATGGCCAAGTTTTTTTAGCTAGAAAAAGAGATACAAAAGAAATGTGTGCTTTAAAAGTTTTAAGTAAGAAACTATTGACTAAAACTGATGAAACAAGACATGTTTTGACAGAAAGAGATATTTTAACCAATACAAGATCTGAATGGTTAGTTAAATTATATTATGCTTTTCAAGATTCTGAATCTGTTTATTTAGCAATGGAATTTGTACCAGGTGGTGATTTCAGAACTTTATTAAATAATGCAGGTTATTTGATTCCACAGCATGCAAGATTCTATTTAAGTGAAATGTTTGCTGCTGTTAATTCATTACATGAATTAGGTTATACTCATAGAGATTTAAAACCTGAAAATTTCTTAATTGATGCAAAAGGTCATATTAAATTAACTGATTTTGGCTTAGCTGCTGGTTCAGTCTCAACCGATAGAATTGAAAGTATGAAATTGAGATTAAATCAAGTTAAAGATTTAGAATTTAAACCAAAAGAAAGATCACTATTAGAGAGACAAAGATTATATCAATCTTTAAGATCAAAAGATATTCATTTTGCTCATTCTATTGTCGGATCTCCTGATTATATGGCTTTGGAAGTTTTAGAAGGTAAACCATATGATTATACAGTTGATTATTGGTCGTTAGGTTGTATGCTGTTTGAAGCAATTGTTGGTTATACACCATTTTCTGGTGGCTCATCTGATGAAACTTACAGTAACTTAAAAAGATGGAAAGATGTTTTAAAAAGACCAAGATATGAAGATGGTAGGTATGTTTTCAGTGATAGAACTTGGCAATTAATAACAAGATTAATTGCAAAACCAAATGAAAGATTAAGATCAATGAAACAAGTCATGTCAATGCCTTATTTTTCGGAAGTTAATTGGTTAACATTAAGAGATAGAGTTCCTCCGTTTACACCACAACTAGATAATGAAGAAGATGCTGGTTACTTTGATGATTTTGATAATGAAGCTGATATGGCAAAATATAAAGAAGTTTTAGCAAAACGTGCAAATGATGAAAAATTGACACAGACTGGAATTAAAGCTGATCAAAAATCTTTTGTTGGTTTTACTTTTAAACATAAAGGTAATCCAAATACAAATCCAAATAATATTTTATCTCCATTAATTTTAAGTAATAACAATGGTTTAGATAATAGAGAATTTGTCTTTAATAATAGATATAATGAACCATTTGGTACATTGTATTAGATTTATTTTTATTTTGTGTTCCCTATTTCAGTACTCTTTGTTTTGTTAATCGTTATCCTTTCTGTTTTCTTCTTTGTGTTTATTTTTTATTATTATTCTGTGGCCTCTTCTTATGTATGCTTTTGTTCTTCTCTATTCATTCAATTCCTGCTTTTTTTTTGCCATCTCAAGTTAAGTGTTTTGTTTTCTTTGTTTTGTTATTCGTGTTTTATACCCTTTCTTTCTTTTACATATTATATATTACAACTAAGATTTTTTGTCTGTTATCAAAAGATATATTATACATATAAAAAAATAACTATTAACTTTTCTATCCATTAATATTAAAATCAAATTTATCAAAATATTCTTTAAATTTTAATTTTTGATCAATTTCTTGATCTTGAGATTCTTTACAATTATCCCAGTATAGTCTTTTTTGTAAATGTAGTAGATACGATAAAACTCTTCTAGGAAATTGTAAATCTATTCTACCTTGATTCTCTATATCGAAAACATAATGTGTTATTTGATTCAGTGTGGTTTGAATTGTTATTATCATATAATCTTTACTGTTTATTATATTTGAGAATTCAATTGGTGTTATTGTATTAGTTGAGGTAGAAATAAATTCATTAGATTCATTTGAGTTAACTGAATCGGTTAATTCGATGATCAATTTCTTGTAAGATAAATTTTGTTTATATTTCTTATTTGAGAAATCGATTTGTCTATCAATACATTCTTCTAATCTATCAACGTGTTTTAATTCAATTGGTATGAATTGAATATGATCGTGAATACCATCTTTCCTTGAAATTTCCCAATACACAGTTGCCATGTTTAGTGAACTGAACATGTTGAAAATTGATTTCTTGTAATTTTCAATCTCTGTAAACAGTTTGGTGTCTTCAATTTTATCAATTGTTGGTTCTTCAATTTCTTTATATTTCTTTATAGTGGGATAATGATTGATTGGTATTATGATTCCATGGCCTGAAAATTTATATCTGTTTTTAGGCGATGTTAATGGTCCTTTTGCTATTGCTATATAACTGTTTTCAGAAATTGATACGATTAAATGAAGTTCAACATTTGGGTTTGATAAACAGAAGAAACATGATGTTGGTTCTACAGATTTTTTTATTTTTTTGGAAACTTTATTTTCAATGTTTAAATTATCATTTAGTCTTTTATTTTCATTTGAAATTTCAATCTCCTTAACAATATTTTCAACTTCTTTTAGTTTTGGAATTTCACCAAATTTACTACAGGATTTCTGATCATCTTTAAAATCTAAACTTAAATTGAAAGCATAAAAAAATCTATCTTTACTACCATGCATTCCCAAACTTATAAATCTTGTAACTCTGTCTCCAGGCCATTTAAATGGTAATCTCTCAAAAAATCTACCTGTTTCTGTACCTACACTAAACCAATATCTTGGCTTTGTTAGTTCTAATAAGTGATCTAATTTTTGATTTGAAACCAATGTTAATTGCTCTTCATTTGAAATTGAGCTTGGCCACTGGAAACTTATTAATATATCTAATTCAGTGTTTAAAGTATTTTTAATTGTTTCAATTGAGATATCGTTCAATCTACCTGTTATAAAACCTAATTTCAAACCACTTTTCAATTTTAGGATTCCCAAATTGCCTAAATATTTCAAATTATTTGTTTCTGTGGATTTTAATTTCTTTAGTCCTTCAGTGAAATAAATTGAAGTTTCTGCCAATTCATCACCATTAATTGCTTGATTATCTTCTGTTATCAAGTCTCCTAGAAACAATATTGTATCGAATGGGCCCTTCTTTTCATTTAAATTGTTTGCCAATTTAATAGTCTTTTCGAGCTCCTTTGGATCAGGATTCAGAACAAGGAATTTCTGCTTCAAGGACATGGTTAACTTGAAAGGATAAAACTAAAAAACAAAAATATTTTATAGTGAAAAAAGTTGAAAAAAGTTCAACAAAAAAGATTCGCGTTTGTTTATCTGATAATCAAAAGTTAAACAGAACAGAAAACCACAACAGATCAAAGGCATGTCCACTCCAGACACACCGGTGCTGGTTGACGAGCTACTTAACCTGATAGAGCTTATTCGGCGACTATCAGGGACGTCTCCGGCTACCATCCAGAACTCTGACTTGGAAGAGATCAAGTCTTCATGGCAGTACATACTGGGCATCAAACCAGATAAATTCGATTCCAATTCATATGTAAATTTACAGTTAAATATATCAACTAGTTTATCTGAAGACACCTACAATTTTTTACAATATATTGGTTCGAAGACTCGACAGCCAATTTCAATAAATGATATTCCACGAGATCTAAATAATTCAATTGGTCATTCATCAGTATCCAATTCATTAATCCAAGAGATCGATGAATATTCAACAAACCAAACTAACGATATAACAGTTTCAAGTCAGATATCTCTACTAAATAAAATTAGAAATGTATTAGTGGAGCATCAATCAATAACGACAACAAATTTTACAAATATAAATGAATTAATTGGAACATTACATGATTGTTATGAATATGAAATTCATCATCAGAGAAGAGTAGGGATTTTGATTGAAGATACGCCAAGTGTTATAGATTCTAATGAAATTAGATTAGAGAAAGCTTTTAAAGAGCCTTTAGAATTCCAATGTAATGATGAAACTTTTAAGGAAATATATATTCAATGTTTAAGTGCTTTATTATCAATGATAAATGATGACGATGATGATGAAATTATTGGTAAGAAAATTGATAAATCTATCAAACTAACCTTGAATACATTTATGAAAGTGAACAATATTGAATTATGTTATGATTTAAACAATTTAAGTTTATTTCATTTGAATCTAATTTCTGTTATTAAATCATCAATTAGAAATAATCAGTTTTTTGAAACTCTAGAAAGTTTAATTGATCATTATTATTCTTTAAATCCAATACTACCTATTTTAAATCCCATTCGGAAAGTTTTAGATTTTCAACCTGTGATTCCTTCAACCTTTCAAACTCCAGAAGTTGATGATGATACCTTGAATATTCAAACTAAAGTTCAGGGTTTATTAAAAGGTATTACTCTTCTAGTTAACGAGTATAAAACGTTACTGAATCATATACCACCATATATGAACTCTTTCCCTACTGTGTTTGAAAACTATCTTGAAATATTAGATGATTCATCAATAGATGATGAAATCATTTCTAATGCCGATCTATCATACATTGACGAAGTCACACTATTGATTAACAGCTTGCCACAAGCATCAATCTTGTCACATAAATTCTATGATAAATTTGACTACTTGTGTTCCATACTAACGATATCTAACCATGAATATAAAAATTTTAACTATCCAACACTACATATGAAAGTGGCAATTATACAATATGAAAGAAACTTAAAGATTAAATTTAAAGTTTTTGAAAGTTGGTATGAACAACTAAAACAATTGAAAATTGATTCATTATATTTAAATAGTTGGAATAATATAATTAAACAACGTTGTTTTTATATATGGCTTAATAAATATGATGATATTAATACTTCTTTAAATGATGCTGATTCATATTATTTTGGGAATGTAAATATAAAGGTAATTAACTCATGGATTCAAAAATTTAATGACCGTATTGGATTAGAAGAAAAAGCAGACCTTTATTATTTAGGAAAATGGTTGAAATCATGGGATTTGAAAGTAAATTATTCGGACACGCTAAAGGATAATGCTTTAAAATTTGATAAAAAAAGATTAGTTAAACGTGTGTTCAAATTATGGAAAACATCTGTTGTTTCAAAAGATTCAAAGTTGGTTAAAATTGACAATAAGCTTATTTTAAAGATTCACTTTGATTTTTGGAGATTGAAAATTGATAGGATAAGAGAGAAAGAAATTCAATTTGAAAAAGTTAAAGATCATGTGATTTTAAAACACTATTTCAAATTTTTAAAAGATGAATCGAAAGATTATTATAAAGTTCAAGCTTTGAATAATTTAGAAAATAAATTTTTATTAGGAAGAATGGTTGAAAGATGGGTCATCACTTACAATTTAATATTGATGGAGAAAAAAGCAATACTTTTGAAAAATCAAAAATCAAAAATATGGGTTTTACAAAGGTGGAAACGTACATTAGATTTAGAAAATAAGTTACAGGTATTTATTGATTCTTCAAATAAGCTAAAAGTTAAATCAATATTTTTAGAATGGCTTTTATTACAAAACTCAATTGATGCAGCGGATTCAAAGTACAATCAAATTTTATTCAAGAAATATTTTAATTTGCTAAAATTGAAATCAATTGAAAGAAAATCCATTGAAAATTCGAATTTCTTATTAGCCTCAAATTATTTTAAATTTTGGAAATTAAAAATTATTCTTAATTCAGTTAATCAAGAAAAATATTTGAAAGTTAAAAAACAATTCTTTGAAAATTGGAAATTGAAATATGAACATAGTAAACAAGTTAATGATAGAGGAACTCATTTGACAATTGTCCCATACTTTAGATTCATATTAAAACAGTATAAAGTAATTCAAGAAAATAAAAAGATTGCAGAAGAGTATAATATAAGATCAATACAACTCCGAAACAATATATTAATAAAAGAGGTATTTTTAATATGGATAAATAATCTCATTAGAATTACCGAAAAACAGAATGAATTAGAAGAAATATATGATATTGTGAAGAATAAACAATTTCTAAAATACTTTAATATTTGGAAAAATCAAATTATTAAAATAAATGAATTAAAGCAACGTGGTTTAAAGTATGAAGAATTGAGGTTAATAACTAAAACAATTAATAAATGGATTAAATCTTACGATAGCATATTAGAATTAGAAGAAATTTTTGAAATGAATAAAGATAATAAAGATTCAGAATTATTAAATAAAATAATGTCAAAAATTTCGTTAAAGATTTTAAAAATTGATATTGATAATAAAAATAAAGCTGCATTTGAATCAAGATGGAATAAAAATAAATTACGTACATTTTTTGAAATTTGGAAATTTAAATATCAATCAAGGAGTACTAAGTCATCGCCAAATAAAAAATCTCCATCACCAAAACCAAAATTACACTCACAATCACCCACTAAATTTTCTCCAACTTCAGAAAGAAGACGTAGATTGAACCAAATCCATCAAAAGGTTGATCTATTACCAATTCCAGATTTGGTCTTATCTTCACGTGGGCCAACAACTACAGCATCCTCGCCAATTTCCATATTAAAAACTCCAGCGATTTCAAACTTCAGCGGCGATTCAGCAGATTTAACACTAGGCTCAGATATAACTTTAACCTCAATTACAGCATCTGAAAGAAGAAGAAAAATTAATTTAGAAAATAGAATGAGTAGGTACAGTGAATATAGACAAAACAGAAATAGTAAATTATCCTTAAGTATCAAAGAAGAAACAAGTGAAATTGAACCCCAAATTGATACACCTACTAAAAGAGGTCATTTGAACGTTTCAAGATTAGATAATAGAATTAGATTTAGTGGTGATGGTGGTAAGAATAAACCTTATTTGCCTAGACAACCACTAGAAGATGATGACGAAGATAATATATTTAAAGAGGATCATTCTTTAGAGAGATGAACCTTTAATTTCGGGTCATTGCCTTGTGTTTTTGATATTATAATTTTATAACTTGTAGATTAAGTAAACAAAAAAAAACTATTTAAAATTATACATAGTGAATGCTGAGTGATTAAATTAAAAAGTAAATGTATCAACTGGGACACTGTAAACAAATAATTTATGACCATTCGGATCCTTTAGGATAACAAATTGACCATCCTTTTCATCTTGATCTATAATATCGATTAAACTTTTAACAATACCCCAACCATTCTTTAGATTTAAATTAATTTGAGTTGCCAAAGATAACGGATTATAAGATAAAACACCAGCAATTGAATGTTTTGTATTGTCATTTGAGTTTAATCTTGAAACAAAACCAATTTTGATTAAATTACAATCAGATAAAATCGATTGAATTAACCATTTTGAAATTTTACTATTATTCTTTTTTAACTCATTCAAAAATATAACACCTTTATCGGTAGACAATTTAGTTTTCCAATCTGATGATGGATGAATTGAATATTGATTTAATGCAGTTAATTTGATGAATTTATCATTTTGAATTGAATCAATCGAACATCTGACTACAATATCTTCATTAGCATCTTCTTGTGAAGTTGGAATAGAAAACTTTGTATATTTATAAGCTTTATTTAATGAAGATTTAATTGGAGATTCTGGGTTGGCAAATTTAAAAGTTTTTGGTTCTAAAGTACTTGAAATAAATCTGTTATTGATATCAGTTGCCTCCTTTGATAGTTTTGATGAAGAATTAATATCATCAGGAGTTAAATCATTTGGAGAATTGTATGAATTTTCATCAACATATAAAGTTTCAAAGTCTTGTCTTCTATCTAAAGTAATAATACCATCTTTTTTAGTAACGACAATATCCCATGGTAATGAAGATCTTGAAGAACACATTAGTTGTGAAATAATAGAATCCGTTGTAAAAATTTTAGCTTTCTTTTCACTGATATATTTTTTAATAATTGGATCTTTTGATGTTGTTAAATTAGATGCTGATTTATCGGTTGATTTTAAAGTTTCAGGTTTTAATGATTCAAACTTCTTATTATAGTAATTAATTGTACCAAAAGATTCTAAATCAACTTTATCCTTAACATCAACGTTTAATTTGGAAAGTTTGTTAAATTCAATTTCTGAAATTTGTTTCCAATCAGAACCAATCTTAACAGAAGGTTCTTTTGGCTTTGAATTTTCGTCTTTATGATAGTATCTGTTATTGTTATATGATCTTTGAGGTTGTTTATTATTAGAATTAGAATTACCTTCAGATTTGGAAGAACCACTTTTATTGTTGTTATTGTTGTTACCGTTACCACCATTGTTACTATTATTACCAGAATTGTTACCATATTGTCTTCTACCTCTTAAAATAGTTGTAGTTTGCTTAGTGTTTGAAGCAGTACCAGGAGTATTATAAGTGGTATTATCCACAACCGAGAATTCTTCTTGTTCAACTTCTGCACCAAAAAGTTTAGCAGCAGAAGCACCATAAGCATGATATTGATCTCTTTTCTTTTGCTGTTGTTGTTGTTGCTGTTGTTGTTGGTCTTCATAGTTAGCGTTTTGCCAGTCGGCAGCTTTACCTAGCTTGTCGGATTTGGAAAATGGGGCATAAGGGACATCATTAAACTTAAGACAGGCTGGGATGGTGGCAGAAGGGCCCCATGGATCTTGAATGGAAGGTAGGTCAGCTAAATTGAACATGAGCTATTGAAAATAGGAACAAAACCAGTCGAAAATATGAAAAAAGGGGAAAGAAAAAAGGAAAATGGACCATAACTTTTCACAAAATTTGCGCCCCCGTGCACCGGGAGTCCAGTGGCAAAAGACGAAGAGATCTTAGTATAACAGTACAACCAGTGCTACTGCTGTTGGGCAACAATCATGGACGCAATTAACGTTGACATCAATCATTTAAAGAAAGGAGAGGTTTCTTTAGGAACCTCCATCATGGCTGTCACGTTCAAGGGCGGTGTCATTCTTGGAGCAGACAGTAGAACCACCACCGGTACATACATTGCAAACAGAGTCACTGATAAACTTACACAAATCCAAGACAAGATATGGTGTTGTAGATCAGGTTCAGCTGCAGATACTCAAGCTGTTGCTGATATCGTCAAATACCATTTACAAATGTACAAGGTTAATAATAACAAAGCCCCAACTACAAAGATCGCAGCTTCTCTTTTTCAAGAGATATGTTATACTAACAAGGATGGTTTAACCGCAGGTATCATTGTTGCTGGTTATGATGACAAAACTGATCTTGGAGAAGTGTATACGGTGCCATTGGGTGGTTCTTTACATAAACATGAATATGCGATTTCCGGCTCTGGATCTGTTTTCATTTATGGTTATTGTAAGAAGAATTATAGACCAGATATGAATAAAGATGAAACAGTGAGTTTTATCAAAACTTCATTATCTCAAGCAATCAAGTGGGACGGTTCTTCAGGTGGTGTTATTCGTATGATTATATTGACGAAAGAAGGTATTGAACGTTTAGTTTTCTATCCTGAAGACTATGTCAATGCTTAAATCATTCGGAAATGATAGATATATCTTTATAAATATTTAATATCTTAATTAATTGAGTTAGTAGTGTTAGTGTTAGTGTTAGTGTTAGTGTTAGTGTTAGTGTTAGTGTTAGTGT
>JAJLSH010000201.1:0-40975 GCA_030567475.1 Ambrosiozyma angophorae | reverse complement strand
TAGTGTTAGTGTTAGTGTTAGTGTTAGTGTTAGTGTTAGTGTTAGTGTTAGTGTCAGTATCAGCATCAGTAGTTAAAGAACGCGATTTTTACGTGTTTCTCTAGGAGATCATCGATCATCGATCAACCACAAACAACAAGGGCAATGGCCACACTGTTGGAACAGCTGGAGCAGGTATTACCAACTTCTAACAGTACTTACCAACTTCTTAATCTTCAATCAACTCCATGCAGAAGCAAGCCAGCAATTTATAAACCCAAAGCCTCAACTACATTGAAATCAATTAAAATCAATCATTTATTCATCTTATTCTCCAATGATATTCCAGTAATCGGTTTAGAAGTTCAAGTTTATATAGACATTGTATCCAGTCAACAAGTGGATAGATTAATTTATATATCCAAGGCAGATACAACGGGATTGACTAAATCTGTTAAAGTCAATTTGATTATTCAGTGTATTTTAAATTGGTTATTTAGTTATCCAGTTGAACAATATTTCAAAAATTTAAAGAGTACAAGAGAAACTAATTATAATATTACAAAACCGCATTCCCCATTCGTTTCAAAAACTCAAAAACTATTACACATTTTGATTGAAAGGTCAAAAGGTGATTTAAATTATGGTATTATTATTAAAAATGATATGAATTCGGCTGAAAATATGGAATCAAGGAAACAATTAATAGAAATTATAAAGAAAGCAAATCTAAAAACTAAACTTGTATTATTTACAAGATCTGAATCTGAATATTTATTCCCAAACTCAAAAAACAATACATCAAAACATATATTAAATGATTTGAATTTATTAAAATGGTGGCTCAAATTAATAAATAATATCACAACTTCAGAAGATATACGTAAATTAAATATATTAAATTTAGAATTAAATGAAATTAAAAGAGTTCTTCCAAATGATAATTGGCAAGTTGGGGATATTTTTACAAAAAATGAAGAAGATATTGCTGTTTATAGTATTCCTGTACTACCCGATGACCCAAAAGGTAGGTTTTTAGAACATTTAGTTGTTGAAAATAGAATTAAACAAGTAAACTTGAAACAATTTTGGACAGAGTTAAGTATAAGACAAGAATTTAGATCTGGAATTATTGTCGGATTGATTGGCATTGAACTTGCTAGCAAACAAATTGAGTCTGAGAAAGTAGATAAGTTGAAAAGTGGTCTAAAAGTTGTAAGTAAAGGAAGATTTAAAAAAATCAAAAAGTTGATGCTTGAAATTGATTATTCGAAAAATACTGGGGATTCTACAGAGTTATTTACATGCTTGAAGGACGTGTTGAATGGCGAACTGTGTCAACTGAAGCCAAAGATGGTGGTCCGGCAGCAGACATACGATAATTCATCTCCACGAACGGCGTCTGTAGTGAATGTGCTTGCCGTCAGAAGAAAGAAGAAGGTGTAGTTGACTTCCTTGTATCCCGAATTTTATTTACTCTTGATGAGCGCTAAATGAATTTCATTGTTTACTCCTGATTTGCCACTTCTCTTCGTAAACATGTCTTCCCTAGCTGACCTCATCCCGATAGTCAATAAATTACAGGACATTGTGTCCACCACCAACCTTACGGATTTGGATTTGCCTTTGTTGACCGTTGTCGGCTCGCAGTCTGCAGGTAAATCGTCCGTTTTAGAAAACATCGTTGGTAAAGATTTCCTACCACGAGGTACAGGTATTGTGACTAGAAGACCTTTGATTTTACAATTGATTAACATCAAGGATAATGATCCGATCATCAATGCCAGCTTACAGGCAGATGATGACAAGCCGACTGAAAAAACTTTAGAGGATCATTTAAGAGAAGCAAATGGTGGTGTTGCTCAAAAGCCAAATGAATGGGGGGAATTTTTGCATCTACCAAATAAAAGATTCTATGATTTTGATGATATTAGAAAGGAAATTGAAAATGAAACTGCCAGAATTGCTGGTAAAAATAAAGGTATTTCTAGAGTGCCCATTAATTTAAAGGTGTATTCAACAAAAGTTTTAAATTTAACTTTAGTTGATTTACCAGGTTTAACAAAAATTCCAATTGCTGATCAACCAACTGATATTGAAAGACAAATTAAAAATTTAATTTTAGAATATATTTCCAAACCAAATTCAATTATTTTAGCTGTTTCCCCCGCAAATGTCGATCTCGTTAATTCTGAATCTTTAAAATTAGCAAGACAAGTTGATCCTCAAGGCAAAAGAACCATTGGTATTTTATCAAAGCTAGATTTAATGGATCATGGCACTAATGCCTTTGATATCTTAACTGGTAAAGTGTATCCGTTAAAGTTGGGTTTTGTTGGTGTTGTTAATAGATCCCAACATGATATTTCAATGAATAAACCTTTAGAGGAAAGTTTAAGATCTGAAGGAGAGTTTTTTTTAAATCATCCTGCTTATAAAAATATTGCAAATAGATGTGGTACGATGTACTTAGCAAAAACCTTAAATAAAATTTTAATGAATCATATTAGAGAGAGATTACCTGATATTAAGGCAAAATTAAATACCTTAATGGGTCAAACTGAACAAGAATTAGCCTCCTATGGTGATTCAAATATTGTTTCAAAAGAGGACAGAAGTGCACTAATTCTAAAATTAATGAATCATTTTGCTTCAAGTTTTATAAATTCGATTGAAGGTAATTCAAATGTAATTTCAACAAAAGAATTATGTGGTGGTGCCAGAATTTATTATATTTATAATGAAGTTTTAGGCAGTTCATTGTTGTCTATTAATCCAATTCAAAATTTATCAATTCATGATATTAAAACTGCTATTAGAAATTCAACTGGCCCAAGACCTTCACTATTTGTTCCTGAGCTAGCATTTGATTTATTAGTGAAGCCCCAAATTAAATTGTTAGAGGGTCCCTCACATAGATGTGTTGAATTAGTTTACGAAGAATTAATGAAGATTTGCCATAATTGCGGATCAGCAGAATTAAATAGATACCCAAAACTACAAACTAAATTAATTGAAGTTGTTTCTGATCTGTTAAGAGAGAGACTAGGTCCAACTACTAAGTATGTTGAAAGTTTAATTGAGATTCATAGAGCGTATATTAATACGAATCATCCAAACTTTATTGGTGCAGCTGGAGCAATGGCAAGTGTTGTTGAAGATAGACAAAAGCTCAGATATCAAGAAAGTCAATTGGATTCTAAAAACAGACAACAGACATCACTTTTACAAAAGAATAAGGCAACAAAAGATGATTCCATAAATGTTAATTCAACGGATGTTAAAAAATCAAGAAGTGCAAATGGTGTTATTGAAGACTCTGAGTTGAGTTTAGTTACTGAAGATGGTGGCAGATTAAAAAGAAGTAGTACTCCAACCAGCAATGGCGGTGGATCAACTAATAACGAAAAAGAATCATTTTTGAATTTTTTCTTTGGTAAAGATGATAAAACTAAACTTAAAAGTCAGGCTCAAGAAGATAAGGATCAATATCATAAACAATCATTGCATACAAATTCTGAGTTTTCATTTGAACCAGATACTTTACAATTTAATATTCCAACTGAATCACCAATTGAAAAGCAAATGGAACACTTAACAATCAATGCAAATGAAGAATTGAGTGAAAGAGAACAATTAGAATGTGAATTAATTCGTAGATTAATCATTTCATACTTCTCAATTGTTCGTGAAATGATTCAAGATCAGGTTCCTAAGGCAATTATGTGTTTATTAGTTAATTATTGTCAAGAGTCAGTTCAAAATACATTGGTTCAAAAACTTTATAAGGAGGCACTCTTTGATGAATTACTTTATGAAGACGAAAACTTATCGGCAGAGAGAGAGAAATGTGAAAAGCTGCTAAAAACTTATAAAGAGGCTGCCACCGTTATCAGTGAAGTGGTTTAGTTTTCTTTATTCTTATATTATTTAGCATTTTATATCATACATATACATATACATAGGATCTATAACTCGTTTGTTTATTTTATTTATTAAATTTATTTTTACTTTTTTTCTTGGTCTGTAGTGAACGCATGTCAAAAAAAAAAAAGAAAAAACACGTCTCCAAAAGTTTGTGAGAAAACCAGTACACATTCAAGAACACGTTTGATCAAGTGGGCTATTCAAAAGTATAATTGGAATTGTTATTGTATATATAGTCTAAATAGTCTTTTTAAAAGAATATTCAAAGTATAATATGCTTAGATTCAATACACCACACCAGAAAAGAACAGATCTTCCAATATCACAATTACTGATTCCCAGGATTAATAACCCAAAGTACACACAAGCTAAGGTAGATAGTCCGCACTTTCCCGCCGTTGTCAGTGGTGATGGACTAATCTCTGATGAAAAGATTTTAGGGAATGATATTGGTGATAGTAAATCAAAAGGTAGTGGCAGGCTATTTAATAAATTACTAATAAATAAAGCGACAATTTCAAGATTAATCGGTAGGTTTAGAAGAATGAATAATGATAAGAAATATAAAAGTTATGGTATTATAGTGTTAATTATCTTTGCAATAATTTATTTACTTTTCAGTTTTTCAAGTGAAAATATTAACTTGAGTTCAATTTATGAATTTGATTATCAGCAAGATTTACAACAACAACACGAACAGCCAGTAAAAAGTCAGGGGATTGTATACGAAAGCGATCAGGTGTATGAAGTTACAGAAGATGGAATAAAATTAGAATCAGAAATTTACAACTCTGAAGAAAATATTGAAATGTATGATTTAATGAATTATCAAGGTTCACCAAATTCAAAATCAGAAAAAGATAATATTTTACTGTGTATACCATTACGTGACGCAGAAAAAGTTTTACCATTAATGTTTAGAAATATGATGAATATGACATATGATCATTCGTTGATTGATATTGCATTTTTGGTTAGTGATTGTTCCGAGGGTGATAAGACAATGGATAGATTGGTTGAATATTCACAAGCAATGCAACGTGGAAATTTATTAGAATTATTAGATTCAAAAGATGAATCAAACTTTGGTGTTCGAGGTTCAAGTGATTTATATTTACAATATTTACCAAAAGATTATACTGATAACGTTAAAAAAGCATACTCAGGTCCATATCACGATGAATATAAAAAACCTTTTAGAAGTGTTCAAATTTATACAAAAGATTTTGGTCAAGTGGTTGGACAAGGATTTTCTGATAGACATGATGTTAAGGTTCAAGGAATTAGAAGAAAATTAATGGCAAGAGCAAGAAATTGGTTAATCACGTCAGCTTTAAAACCTTATCATTCTTGGGTTTATTGGAGAGACGCAGATATTGAAACTTCCCCTGGTGATATATTAGAAAATATGATGAGATTTTCAAATCAATATGACATTATAGTTCCAAATGTTTGGAGACCATTACCAACATTCTTAGGTAATGAACAACCATATGATTTAAATTCTTGGATTGAATCCCAAGAAGGCCTAAAATTAGCAAAAACATTAGATGAAGACGATGTCATAGTTGAAGGTTATGCACAATATCCAACATGGAGAGTTCATTTGGCTTATATTAGAGATATAAATGGAGATCCGGATGAAGTTGTTGATATGGATGGTATTGGTGGAGTTTCAATTTTAGCAAAGGCAAAAGTTTTCAGGCAAGGTTGTAATTTTCCGGCATTTACATTTTTGAATCATGCAGAGACGGAAGCATTTGGTAAAATGGCAAGAAAAATGGGATTTAAAATTGCCGGATTACCTCATTATACAATTTGGCATGTTTACGAGCCAAGTGAAGATGATTTGATTGCAATTTCAAAAATGGAAAGAAAAAAGAGAAGGGGAAGAGATTAATTAATTTGTTATGATAGACCTTTCGTTCTACGCTTTATAAACTTTTTTCATTTATATTTTTAGTAAAATATAATTTAATGCATTTATTTAATTTATATCTGTAATAATTGTATGAGTTAGATGTATTACAATATTTAGGATTTTGAAGTCCGGGATCCTGATTCAAGTTATTGAAAGACGGACGAGGCAGCTAGTTATTAATTATACAACAAAGTTGGCAAAAATGTTATAATTAACATACAAAAATTTGTTCCTTGGATTACAATGATGTTTTTAACTCTTTTAAAAGGTAAAGTTTTCTTAAACTCAAACACATATAAAAAAAAATGAAGAAAGAGAAAAAACAGTAATTTGGATATCATCCGGTATTTACTCTTCAGTCCTTTGTTCTCTAGACCTACTCCGCCACATTACAATATACGCGTGTCTGTCGTAGCGTAATGGTGATCGCGTTCGGCTACGAACCGAAAGGTTGCAGGTTCGAGTCCTGCCGGCGGAGTTTTCTTCGCAAGACGCCAAATTTTTTTTTGTTTTTATTTTTTACGTGACAGTTGAGACGAACTTGGCGTTTTTCCTTTTTGGTCATAAATTAGTTTCACTTCTTAGATACCCTTGCTCCGGTGCTACATTTCTATTTTCAAGTCCTTTTGGAATACTTGATCTTACTTTTCTAGTACCATATCCACTCTGCCCTGTCATTACGGGTACTCTCTTTTTTTGAACAAGTTGTTATTGTGGTGTTTACATTTTTTTCTAAGGTTTTTATAATATTATTCAAGCATATCTTTCATTTGATTTCATATAGTTAAAATTTTTGAAATAATTCATAATAATGAATCCTTTCAAATTATCACTTTTCTCATTTATGTGTTCAGTGTTTGCTGGTCAATCATCAAATTACATAGATTATTCATATGCTTATAAAGTTTCTGACGTTCTTGAAATACCAAATGACTTTATATCGAAGAAATCAGTTTCAAAGCAACAAGTTTTAGGTACTTCTTCATTAAGTTCTTCGACAAATTCAAGTTCAAATTCAAGTTCAAATTCAAGTTCAAATTCAAGTTCAAATTCTATTTCATATCAATTAATTTTATCTGATGGTATGGAATTAATTAATTCTGATTATAATGATAACGCTTATTACGTTAATATTACAATCGATGATGATGTTTATCAATTATTGGTGGATACTGGTAGTCCTTATATGTGGGTTTATGATTCAGATTGTAATGATACTTCTTGTGACGATAAATTTTTATATGATGAATCAACTGGTGAAACTTCAACTGATACTTTTCAATTATCTTACTCGAGTGAATCTGTCTCTGGAAGTGTCGTTTCAAATGATATAGAAGTCATGGGTTATTCAATTGATAATTATTCATTTGGCTCTGCAAACGAAGTTCCTGACATCTTTGAAGATTATGTTTTTAATGGAGTTTTAGGTTTACCAAATTATAATAATTCAAAGAATGATATTGATAATATTGTTCAAACTTTAAAAAATAATAATTTTATTAATTCAACGAAATTTTCAATTTCATTAGGTGAATTTAATTCAACATTAAATTTAAATAATTCTGGATTATTAACTTTTGGTAATAATTCATTAACTGAGTTTTATGAGGATACAATTTATTATACTGAAGCTTTAGAGAATTCACATAACTATTGGGAACTAAAAATTAATAAAGTTTATATCAATGATTACTTAGTTACATTCGATGAATCAGTTGAAATTTCTAATAAAAATTCGACAATTGAAAGATTAGCAATTTTGGATTCTGGTACAACTGCATTTACATTAACTCAAAAAGATGCAACAACAATTCATTCATTCTTTGATAATGCCATCACTGATGGATCAAATTATGCAGTTTTATGTAATTCAACAACAGAAATCATTTTAGATATTGGTGATTATAATTTTACATTAACTTCATCAAATTATATCGGTGATGAATATTCAAAAGATTCAGGTTATTATGGTTATTGTGTTTCAAATATTCAAGGTACGGATGAAAATCCTGATGATTCATGGATTCTAGGAGTATTGTTTTTAAAAGATGTTTATGCAGAATTCGATTTAGAAAATTCATTAATTGGTTTAGCTGAACGTAATAACAATATTAATTTAATAACTACATCATCAAGTATTCCCTCTACTGCTACTTTCACTCCAACTTCAACTTTAATCAAATCAACCTATAGTTCATATTCATCCAATAATACTAATAATGATTCCTCGAGTTATAGCACTGCTGGGGCTAATTCAATATATTATGAAAGTTCAATATACTCAATTTTAATCTTAATAGGAATTTCATTATTATAGACAGGTATTTATTTTACCGAATTTATGATTCTTATACATTCATTCATTAATTAATTAATTTATTTTTTCTGCATTTCCTTCCACTCATACATTCTGTTTGCATTTCTACTTTTATACATTTTCCTCTCATTATATTTTCAATCACTTCAAAATTTTGTTTAAAACTTCATTTACATTCACATTTGAATTTTATAATGGTTTATTAATTCCACCCCTCCCCTTTGTTTTTTTTTTTTTTCCTATAAAATATTTGATATTCTTTTTTTAGCCTTGTGATTAATTGGATTTTAATAATCACTTGGCTTTATCATTTCATTTTTAAAAAACTTTTTTTTCTATACGCTTTGTATAATATGTTTTAGAATTATAATTATTGACTAATTAATTAACATTAAATATTAGTATTTATAAGTTAATAAAACTTTGTAAAAGTTAAATACTTGTTATGCCATTTAGAATTGCTTTTATAGTTTGTCCTTTCTTAGACTTTAAGATAGTAATAATGTTTACATATGTAAAGAGATTTTTTTCTTTTTTTAAAAAAAAAACCATAATTTTGTTAAATGATATGTAATGATATAACTATGACAAATAAAAAAAGCACAATATATAATAATAATAATTAAATACAAATTAAATTAAACCACAAATAAAAATAGAATAGGATGAAAAATAATAATAATTATGATAATAATAAAGTATTAGAAAAAATAAAAATAAAAAAAAAACATAAATGAGTAGTAGTAGTAGTAGTAGTAGTAGTAATAGAAGAAAGGTCTATATTAATTATTTAACAAGAAAAAAAAATCTAATATAAGCCAATTAAGAATAGACAAAGTGATCACAAAAACATACAGGGAGAGAAAAGAATTAATTAATATTATTTTTATTTACTTTACCTTTTTTTATTTTTTAGATAGATAAAATTTTGAGTTTCAATAAGTTAATGATTCACCAATTTCATTAAATCTTTTTAAATCTAAATTACTTAATGTTTCAATAATTGCTTTTTCAATAACTTTAAAACCATATTGAATTTCATTTCTAGTGAAACTTGAATTCATATTTATTAATAATTCAGGAACAACAGGTAATAATTCATGATGTAAAATTCTTTTTGATCTAGTCAATAAAACTTTTGAATCTAATGCTTTATTTATAATCATTTGTAGTATATAATTCTCTATATTAAATTTTGAATCAAAATATTCTTCTTCGTGACCATTCTTTATTGCTTTTGCCACTGCTGAACCCGGTCCACCATAACCTTCTGGTAGATTTAAATTTTTACGTAAATTTGGATGTAATCTTAAATGTAAAATTGCTGAATAATCTTTTGATCTTAATAAAATTAATTCTTTTAAACTATTTGAACTTTCAATTGCCTTATATAAAAATTTTGTATTTGATTGTAATGATGATAAATAAGAATTTGTTGAATTATTTGTTTCTTCATCTTCAAGTAATTTAATGACAACAGAGGTTGCGCGTGCAGCGCAAGGAGGTAAAGAAGCAGAGAAGACATAAGCATTTGATGATAAAATTTGATGATAAATCATATCTTTGCAACCAACACAAAATCCACCACTTGAACCAAATGAATTAGCCATTGTACCCATTGTAATTTCAACATCAGTTCTTGGAACACCAGCAGATTCAGGTAAACCACGACCATTTGGGCCTAAAGTCCCAATTGAATAAGTTTCATCCAAGATTAATCTAAATTTATATTTATTTTTGATTTCAACTAATCTTTTTAAATCTGGGGAATCACCAAAATTTTCAAATAAACCTTCAGTTAGAATAAATTTTCTCTTTAATGGATTACCTTCTTTTAAAACATCTTCTAAACTTTCTAAAATATCTTCTAAATGGTCTAAATCATTATGATTGAACCATTCAATTGAACATCTTGAAATTAAAGCAGCTTTTTGTAAAGCTAAAGAAACGCCACCATCCGCAATTAAGATATCACCTCTTTTCAAAAAGCATGGTAAAACGGAAGTTGGGGTACAAAAATCTTGACCATAAATAATACCTTGTTCAGCACCTAAAAATCTAGCTAAATCTTCACAAACTCTAACATGAACATCTTGTGTACCATAGAAATTTGGTGGGCCACATGCACCAACACCAACGTCTCTAATAACTTTTATTGACTGTTCCTTGACAATTGGATTTTGACTCATATTTAAATAATTTCTTGAAGCAAAATTTAAAATACCTGAATTAACTTGTTTTGTGATTGGATCAACTAAGTCGACCAATTTAGAGTTAGGGCCTTGAACAAACGGTATTGATGATAATTGCCAAAGTTCATCTTTTCTTAATGGTTGAACAACTGGTTCAGGTTCCCAATCATCAATTAATTCATCAATTTCCTTTGGAGATAAAATAACTTTTTCACTATCATCTTGAGAATATTTTGAAGCTAAGAAGTATCTTAAAGCTAATAAAGCTAATAGAACTTCCAAAACAGTTCTCCAAGGATCATTTTTATGGGAAGCTTTAATGTAATTTAAAATGATCATACCACCTGGTAACTGTTCAATTAAATTAATAAATTTGTACCATTCTTCAACAACAGAAGAAGCAAAACTTATCACGAATTCTGGAGCTTGTTGATTAGATTGCTGAGTAACGGTTTTTGTGACTTCAAACATTTAAAAAGAAAAAAAAAGACAAAAATAAGTGAGTGTGTTTATCAGGTGAGGTTATAAGTACGCGTTAACGAGAGACGTGGAAAGGTAAAACAGATGCAGTAGTGGAAGTTATGGTAGTAACGGTAATGAGAAACAACAAGGTGCCAGACAGGGATGAGAGGTGCCAGGGTGAGCTAGACAGTGAAGCGTTGGGCAGTTGTTGTGGCATCCTGGGGTTATCTCAAGACGAATTGTCAACCGCAAAAAGCGTTGCCCTTTTGCGGCTGGTGCACGGGTGCTCGACGGCTGCCGGCGAGAATTCCGGTCGTCATCTTTGGAAGCTGCTCCCAATTTTGTCTTTCTTTCACTCTTCTTCAAGGTCAGCTAGGTCATCCAATAGTTCTTGTTCAAAGTCCAGGTCGTCATCGTCGTCATCGTCGCCATTGCCAACATCATTTTCCATCGTTTGTACCTTCTGTCGTTTGCTATCACCACCTTCATCATCAGAAATTGTCCTGGAATCCTTCTTCTCACTCTCTTCTTCCGATTCCGATTCCGATTCTGAATCAGACTCAGGCTCGGAATCGGAACCCAGAAATTCTTCTAAATCTGCATCAATTTCATTCCAATCTATATCCTTAGTATCAAATTTTTCATTTTGATCTCCCTCTATATCATGATTCTTTAAATAATTATTAACATCTTCTTCACTTAATAATTTCTTGATATCAAATTCATATTCTTCTTCTGGGACTTTATCCCATAATGACATACAAGAAAATAACCAATCTGGATTGACAACTTTGACTTTTGAATCTAGTGTCTTTGCTAATTTAACTTTAAATGTATTTGGATTCCTACAGATTACATGAGTAACTTGCTTATTATATTTATTGACAACCGTACCACCAAATGATTTAACCCAAATAACTAAATCAATTGTTTCGATATTAACATAGGATGGAAATATCCCACTAAATAAAAATACAAATCCTTGAAATACAAGCTGTTTCATATTGATTATAATATCTTTAACATCTGGTAGATCCTTTTTTGATTGCTCAACTTTTAAATAAAATTCATCGTGTATTCTAAATAATGCTTGACCTAAATATTCTAATTCATTATCATCATCATTCAACAAATTATGTGACTCTCTTTTTTTATTAATTTCCTCCTCTCCTTCAATTATTTTTTCTAAATTTTCTTGTAATTTTGCTAACGGTCTTTCTGATTCTTGTTGTTCTAATGCGGAAGTTCTTTCGTTTGCTTGAACAGCCAATTCTTCTTCATTAACCCCTCCTGTTGCATCAACCATGCGATCAACAGGGGAATATGATTCTTCTGATAATTTTACAACTTTCACTTCTTGATCCACAGTTTTTGGAACTTCATCTTCTTGATCTTCAATAAATGTAGTATCAACTGCAGGATCATTTTCTGACTCATTCATTTGATCTTCATCTTTCATTACTTTGTTAGGTAGTTTTGGAACTTGAAAATCATCATGATCATGATCATTGTTAACGTTCACTATCTCTGTTTCATTTTCTTTTTCACCTTCATTTGTAGGCTTCATCTCTTCATCTTTAGGTATCACTTCATCTGTTCCTTCTTTTTCTCTTTCTTTTTCTTCTTTTTCCTCTTCATCATCATCTTCTTCTTCTTGTAAATCATCAGTTAAATTCATTTGATCTTCTAATAAATTGATTGTCTTTCTTCTTTTTGAAGGCATTATAATATTTTGGGATTTTGGTAGAAAACTTGAATTAATATCACCAATACCAACAAAAAAATCATATGGTACAACTTTAATTAAATTTGGCGACCAATTCCAAACATCACCTCTATCATCGATTACAACAACCATTGAAGTATCAACAGGAAATAATCTAGTTAAAGACTTTTGAGTTATTGACCCACTTTCATCCCTTGATAAAATTCTATCACCAAAATAAATTCCATCTGGATCAATAATTTTTGCAATTGATTTTGCATAAGATCTGGTTGCCATGGTATAAATATGTAATTCATACATTTTAGAAACCTTTTGTAAAAAAGCTTGTAATTTCGGTCTTAATTTAACATAATACCATCTCAAACTATTTGGAGGAATTGGCCCTTTATAATTAAATGGTATTATTGGCTTTTCTTCTAATGAAAATGATTTAACATCTTTTAAAGCCTCATAATTTGGATTAGTCGGATCAGACATCCATTCTTGAACAGTTGGATCAACAGTAGCATGAATTACAGTCTGATCTAAATCGACAACTAATGATAACTTTTCTTCTTTTAGTAACCTTTTAGTTGAAGATTTCTCAATACTTTCAGCTTCTTTTGAAGAAACTTTCAAATTAGTTGTACCATGAGCCATTGAAATTGGGGCTCTATCTTTATCTTTAAAACCAGTATAATCTTTTTCATCCTCAATATTTTTACCACATAATGCGCATAATCCACCATATTGAATTGAATGTGTACAAGGTTCAATTAACTTTAAAATTAATTGATTTGAATCAAGAATTTTTTCACCAACTTTAATATCAATTGATGAAACTTTCCCCTCTAATGGACAATCAAATGATCCAACATATTGAACTTTAATCAACTTTCTTTCCATTTCATTAATTTCATCATTTTGTTCGCTTAATGGTTGGGGTTCATAATCAAAATATTTATAACTGACTAATGGTGAATATTTAGAAACTTCATCGCCAACATTAACTAATATCTTTACTATAGTTAATGGGAAAGACAATTTTGACGGGAAATAAACTGGAGTTGGGTCTGACATGTTTTATTTATATATATATATAATTTTTTTATTTCCTATCTTGAAAGTTTCAACCGTGTAGTGTAATTGAGCAAGGGGCGATAGGCAATTGTAATGGAACCAGTAATGAGCAAACAAAAAAAGCGTGTATAGAGAATACAGTATAGAATAATCAAAGCAAAGCAATAATCACGGACAATCCCAACGTAGTAGGCAAAGTAATAGGTCGTGACAGGGTTGGCAAAGACAGAGGAACAGTAATGTGGAGTCTCCATAAACAGAAGAGAGTGCGAGTAAGCAGTTCCGAATCCCGGACAGATTTGTTTTATTTTACTTATTTTACTTATTTTAGTGTACAGGGTTGGTGATGGATATTCCGTTGGTGTGGGTAGAACCGTCTTCAACCTCATCAAACTGGAAGTCATCCATGTCGTCCATGTCGGCATCACCATTGCGATCGTCTTCAAAGTTGAACTCAAACTCAGCAGCAGCAGCTTTCTTTCGAATTTCTTCTTCTTCTTGCTTTTTAAGTTTTAATTCATTTCTTTCCATTAATTTGATTCTTTTTCTTTGTTGAATCAAAATATTTCTATGAATTTCATTAAACTTTAAGTTATAGTAATTTAATAAAGTTTTATTATAATTTTCTGGAAATGTTTTATTATTTGTGAAAAAACCTAAATTTTTACCAAGTTTTGATTCATCTGAATTTATTCTTTTTCTGATTAACTTTTCTCTTTCAATTTTTTTATTTTGTAATTGTTGGATTCTTTTTTTAGCAAATGCAACTATATCAAAGTTTTCCGAACGTGGTATTGTATTGCCAATACTGTTAGATTCAGTTTGCACTGGAGGTAACATAGGATTATTTATATCCATTGAACCATTATCTGCAACAGAAGTATGTTTAGCATCTAAAGACTGTGTTTCTGTAGTTGCTGGATCATTAACATTTGGTGTGATCTCTGTCTTCACGACTGATTTATGAGCAATTGATTTATTCTCTCTAGTAGTAATCTTCTGTGCATTTTTACTATATAATTTGTCTACATTCTTTTCACCATCCTTCGTTTCTTTAGCTCCATCTTCTTCTTCTTCTTCATCATCATCACTTATTTCAATATCAGAATCTTTTATATCTAGAATTGCAAAATCATCTTTAACGCCCTTCTTTTTATCAATAATATGATGTAATGCGGTTTCACCTAATCTCCCTTCATTAACTAGTTCTTCTTTTAATCTTCTTGGATCAGTTATTCTTTTAGTAAATATAGGAGTCGATCTATAGGTATGATCGGGAGGCAAATCAGGCATATAACTTGGTATATATTGTTTATTAGATTTTGCTTCTTTTGAAGGAGGTAAAACTTGAGATATAACTTTTGTAATATCATTAAAAAACATAAATGATGGATCATCGATTTCATTATCATCCATTGATTCTTTATTATCATTACCGTCCTTATTTATTATACTAGTATCATTTTTGATTATTTGGTTCGCTTCATTATTAATATGAATTAATTGACTTTTAAAATTGCTTGAAATAAATTTATTTTTAAATAATTGACTATTTAAATCCCCCCAATTTAATATCTTACCTCTTGCTAACAATCCTAAATCCTTCTTACTTGGTTTCTTCCTTCTTTGAATTTCTACTAATTTATGTAACTTACTGAAAATAAAATTCATATATTGATCAGTTAATAAAGTTAAATGATTCAATCCAGAATCTGTAACATCACAGTCTAATTGAGCATTCAATTGAATTGAAATACATTTTCGAAGTAGTATCATCATTGGATCATCCAAATAGATTTCATTTGGATTTTCATCTTCTTTTAAAAGTTTTGAATTTATATAATCTGATCTTTTTGTAAACATATATTGAATTTTTTCATCAGGTGTTTGATTTTTTAATCTTTCTTCTTCTTCTTTAATTTTTAATAATTCAAATTTCATTTCTTCATATGCTTTTATTAATTCTGGATTTGTAATGCATTCAATTTGTTCATTGTTTGATCCATTTGATTTATTTGAGGTAATTGGTGGAGAATTATCTTGTGATGTCATGCTTTCTGGTGTAGTTTTATCTTCTATCGTATTCTGGGCTCCTTCCAACATATTTGATGGTTCTTTAGAGACTATTGGATCAATGTCTGAACTCATCTTTATACGGTTTTTGATGATATTAGGTTATTTATAAGTCGTCAATAGTGTTTTTTTTTTTTTTTAAAGGTTGTTTATCCAAAAATAATTCAAAAAGCGATCAATGAGTTTTCGTTTAGAGGTGCGCGCAAAATACGGATTCTGTCCGGATTTACTGTTGTTGTTGTTGTCGTCGTTGTTTAGCAGATAAACTAAATATATATATATATATTTATATAGCATAAAAGCAAATTCATATTCACAGGAAGATAATTAAAAAGAAGAAAGAAAGAAGAGAGAAGAAAAAAAAAGAAGAAAAAGAAAAAATTATCCAAATATTATAATACTACATCAAATAAAGATTAGTAAATATAGAATTATTTCTAATATGTTTGGATAAAGGATTCTATGTTTTTCTTCAGTATCTTAAATTTTCTTATATCTTTTTAAAAGAAATCAATATTTATTATTACACATTAACATTATATTTAAAAAAAAGATTCTTTTTTTTTTCTTTCATTTAAGCTGCTTGTGGAGCACCTTGAATTGGGTTACCATTTGCATCAATTAAACCATTTTGCATCATCATAATTTCTTCAGAACCAGCAACTTCAATTTGTAAACCAGCACCGAATTTAGAAGTATTTTTAACTTGATCTAAAGAAGCAGCAAATAATAAACCTAAAGTTGGTAAGACTCTATGTTCCATTAAAACAGAAACAACACCATTTGAATCAACTTGACCTCTATAAATAGATTGTCTATATTCATATTTACAACCAATTGTTGTGTTTGCTTCAACAAAACTTTCATAAACAGGTTGCATCATTTCATTTAAAACAGGTTTTATACCAGCAGATAAATTAGTTTCAATACCTGCTTCAACATTTGGAGCTAATTTTTTCCAAAATGAAGCAACTGCTTGACCTGAACCAAGTAATTGACCAGAAGCAATCCAATCTTTATTATCATATCTACCATATAAAGAAATTGAAGAATCACCACCTGCACCAGGTTGCATAGCAGAATAAACAGATTCAACACCTAAGGATAATTTAGGAGTAATTGATTGTAATAAAGATGCAGTATAAACACCTTGTAATGAAGTACCAAAGAAATCAGGATTTAAAATTTTAAAATTTAATGAAGAATCAGATGATTGATAATCATGTTCAAATTGAACCATTGATTGTTGTGATTCAGATAATTGTAAAGTTAATTTTGAAATAATATGTTTATCCCAAGCATGATTTAATCTACCTGTTAAATTGAATTCAGTATCAATAGAACCTTGAGCAAAAGTAGAATCATTACCAAAAATTGCATTTAATGAATATGGAGAAGATTTACCACCTGAAGTAAATGAATGAGAAACTTGGAAAGTTGGTTGAATTGCAAAAGTTTTACTTAAATCAGCTCTTAAACCTTGGAAAGTCAATTGATTTAAAAAAACATCTCTTGAAACTTCTTTATTAATATTTTCCATTGTACCTGGATTAATTAAATCTAAATCTTTTCTATGACTTGAAATTGTATTTGAAACATTATTAACTATAGAATATAAAGGATTAGAAGTCCAAAAAGAACTTTTAGGTTCATCCTGTATTGGGTTAAGGCCAGGAATAGGAACCAAAGCGTTTCCTAGGTTGTGTTGAGCAGGAGGTTGAGACATTGTTTGACTAAGTTGACTTTGTTGGATAATGTGGTCCAATGGCAACTCTCGTTATTAAATCTGTTCGAAGTTTTTAAGAATTATAAAAAAAGCTGAAAAATTTTGTGGCCCATGGCGCGGGAGGCGCGGGAGGCGATGGAGGCGCAACACCATTCATTTTTGTTCAATTCGTTCACTCACTCGCCACATTCTTGAAACATGTGCGCCACACTGCTCTGAAACTGCGCCACTGCACGCCGCTTGGCCGCAATCCTGGCGCTGAGAGCCGCAGCGGCCGCGATACGAGATTCGGTGGATTCATTCAGGCCCTGTAACTGGTTGACGAGAGCTTTGCAACGAGCAAGACGAACTCTGATACGGCCGGCGGCGGCGTCGAAATCTTTAGGCGCGAGTCTTCCCGCGCGAAGGTTTTCCACCAGGTCCAATAGAAGCGGCAGAAGTTGCATGTCTTTTAACTCTTGGAGTACCAATTGTTCATGGTTGAGAGAGTCGATTTTGCCGTTTGTGGACTCGGACAGGTGACTCACATTGGTTCCTGGTGTCACTGAGCTCACTGGTCTTGAGTCAATTCGTATACTGTGTGTACTGGGTTTGAATCCAGGGGTGGACATTGCTTGGCTGGTGCAACTCAGAAGAAGAAGACGGATGATTCTGGCGACTGTAACTATTAACGTGCGAATCGATTTATTTCCGGATTTACGGATTTTAAAATACACATTTATTTATGAAAAACAAATCTACATGTAGAAAATACAAGATGTTTAATTAGTATCCACCATTTCTGTTGTTATAACGCCCATAGTTATTATTATAGTTTCTATTATTGTAACCGTTGTTATTATATCCACCGTTATTATAACCACCGTTATTATAACCACCGTTATTTTGGTTGTAACCATTATTTCTACCACCTCCATTTCTATAATTATTATTATAGTTATTACCATTGTTGTAATTATTATTGTAATTATTATTGTAGTTATTATTGCTATTATATCCACCATATTGATTATTACCGTTTTGCTGGTAAACAGAAACTTGAGCCAATTGTTCTTGTCTTTTAACTTCATTTTCAAATGATTCAACAAAGTATTGATAACCACCAATTCTCTGTGTATAACAACTATTACCATATTTCCCAATATGAGGTTTATAATCAATATCATTTACCATTTCAAATTTGTTATATCTTGGATTAAATCTTGGTGGTCTTAAAATTAATTCTTTATCTTGATAATTTAATAATTTTAAATGTGATATATAACCATTTAATAACATTGATTTACCTTTAACTTTTTTTGGCATTTTATAATCTAACATTAAATAGCTTTCATTTGAAATATCAATGAATTCTCCACTATTAATAACATCTAATTGAAACTTTCTAACTCCATTAATATTAAATTCTTTAGATTTATGAACTTTACCTGATAATCCAGTTAAATGACAATGAAATTCAATTTCTTTATTTTCATCATCTATTTCATAGAGTTTTAAAAATTTATTAAAATTTTTATTTTTTCGACCAAGAAATAAAACTTCTCCCTTTAAGGAATTTCTTTCCTTTTCATGATCATTTAACAGATGATATTTACTTCTAACGACATCTAATAATCTAGTTTCATCAATAAATGGTAATAAAGCAATACCTTGCCATGACATTTTAGCCCCATTCATATCAATCTTAAAATCTTCTGGATAAAAATCAATAATTTTTGAATTTGATTCTGTCATTAATGGTCTAAAAATTTCAGGTAAATTATTTCCTGAGGCAGCAGGTAAAACTGACATTAATTGTTCAAAGGGTTTAAATGGTGTACCTAATTTAAATTCAATTTTTAATTCTTCTAAATTATTAAAATCTTTTGCAAATGGTGCATAATGATATGGATAATACCAATTCCATGATGGGCATCCTTGATAATAATATAATAAAACCCATGATATCCCTTCAACATAACATTTAACCATATCTTTTTTAATTCTATCAATTTCTTCTGGATTAGTTGTATGAAACTTTATTTGATAATATCTACTATTATATCCACCTTCCCATAATTTAATTGAATCATTATCAATCATTTCATCATCCATTGATTCTGCACTTCTCTTATTTGGATTGACATCAATTGGTGATTCTTCTTTAGCTTTATTCATTAGATTTTCTTTTAATATTTCAGAAACACTTTTATTTGCGGTATTTGCTTGAGAAATAGTTTGAATATTATGAACAATTTCATTATTATTCATATTCAATCCACCTGAAGTTTCCCCAGTTTTTAAACTAACTAATGACATATTTTTTGATGGCATTATTGGTGCATTATCTTTACCCTTTGAAACTGTTCTTAAGATTACATTTTTCATAACTGATTGTTGATCTTTATCAATTTTTCTTCTTTTATCATTATCTTCCCTTCTCTTTTCAATATCATGTCTCTTTTTAAAAATATCATCTTCTTGTAATGCCAACTGATTCATTAATTTCTCAACTCCACTTAAATTTAGATTACCATCACATGTAATATAACCTTTTAAACTTGGTAATAATTTTTTCCAAATATTAACTAATATATCAATACCATTATCTCTAACATCTAAAGAGGGTAAATGTGGTAAAAAATCATTACCAACGAAAAAACACATAAAAATCCAATCATCGATTGCTCTTTCAATATCAAATTTAAATGACAATCTTTGAATATTTAATTCAATTTCTAAATATTCTCTTAAAATATTAACATGTAACCATAAAAATGGTTTTTTTTCATCCATTGACTCTAACTTTTGTTTTGTAGCTTCATCAATATCTAAATTATCCTTATCCCTTAATTTTCTTTTTGATAAATCTTTTGCAAATACATCTTCTCTTAAAATTTTAAAATGTGGTTCATGAGTTGCTAACCCTAAGAAAATTAAATCTGCATCTAATCCATAAATGCAATGAGTTGTATTTGGGTCAAATTCAACATCTGATCTTTGTGATCTAATAAAATTCATAATTTTATGTTCACCTTCTCCAGGAACCGTTGCATCACTAATAATAACCTCCAATTCACTCCAACCTGGATCAGTTGCAAGCTTATAAGAAACCCAATATCTTAATGATTCAGCTAATGTATCCATAAAAGGAGTACCAGGAGTAATCGAATTTGAATCCCAAGTTTTCTTTGATTTAATCGCATCATTAATAATCTCACCTCTTAATTCCATCTCTTTGATTTTTTCTTGCTTTTCTTCATTTGCTATTTGTGCATCCTTTGCTGATCTAAATCTTCTTGATCTTTGTTGATTCATTTTAGCTCTTGGTGCAACTCCATCAACTGCAATCATTAATAATTTTCTTGGTCTAGCCATATTTAAAACCCGATCTGTATATTTGAAAATTTCTAACATCATATCTGCCTCCGTCTCCGGAGGTGGTTTGTTTTCAGGATGTGAACATGGATGAACAATACCGTTCATATCTAAATATAAATTATCCAGTTCACCATTTGGATTTGGATTAGAATATTGTGGTGGGATTTGTTCGTTATCTATAATTGTTGGTGTCTCTTCAATCACTGGAGATATAATCTTAGGATACTTTCTAGAAAGCCATCTAAACAATGCTGGAACACCCATTATCAAGATTGATTTGGTTCCTAAAGTGTCAAGAGTTGTTTAGCAAAAATTACAGAAATTTAAATAAAGTTAGAGAAATGAAAAAAAAAAAAAAAATAAAACAGAAACGGTGTCCGGATCCGGCAATATCAGATAAACTTACAATTTCTATTTCTACTTGTATTTCTACTTGTATTTCTACATTTATTTCTATTTACACTGTTGATAATGCCATCATGTCTCCAAATAAACTTTTGCCATTTAATGTCTCATCTATAAGGTATCTTTCAACGGTCATCAATTACAATGGATTCTACTCAATTCGTCACTCAAATCCAATATTTAGATTGCCATCACAAGATAAACCAACAAATACATTCTTTAATTGGAATATGTTTGAATATTTATCAAAGAAAAGATCAAATCAAGATTATATGGATTTTAATAAGAATTTAGAGTTATTTGAGAAAGTTTCTTTAACTAATAGTGTAAAACTTTCAAAACGATCAATAACTCCAAACTATGTTAAAATGTTAACATCTGATTATATTAATGATTCATTATATAATCCATTTTATGGATACTTTTTTAATAATTCCATTTCATTACCAAACCATCTAAAACTATATCCAAAACAAAGAAAAGGATTATTAGATGGCAGTAGCAGTAGTAGTACATCAATCAATATAAAGCATAAAAAGAATAAAAAAAATATAGGTCCATTTCCAAAGAATATTAAATCAGATAAATTAGAATCTCAAGATGTCTGGCATACACCAACTGAATTATTTCAACCTTTCTATGGAGAAGCCTTAACTAGATATATTGTGGTTAATTATAAATTAAATTATTTCCCTTATCATGATTTAATCATTTATGATATAGGAGGTGGTAATGGTATATTAATGAATAATACATTAGATTTTTTAAAAAAAGTTGAACCAGATGTTTATAAAAGAGTTAAATATAAAGTTATTGATATGGCTTTAAGAGAACAAAAAATTAATATTCCATTAAGACATAGAGATAAAGTTGAAATGATTAATAAATCAATATTAAATTGGAATACTGTTGTTAATGAGCATTGTTTTATAATTGCATCTGAATTATTTGATAGTTTGCCTCATGATATTATTAGATATGACTTGTCAACAAATCAACCATTTCAAGGTTATATTGTAATCGATCGTAATAATGAAGTTAAAGAATTTTATTCACCAAAATTAGATGATTTAAGTTTTAAATTTCTAAATTTTAGAGAAAACGGTGACTATCCAATATCTGAATTAAAAAATCATCCTTTAAACCAATCATCAATTATTAAAAAATTAAAAGGTTCTTTCAACCCTTCAAGAAGTAATTTATCTGATCCAGAATTTATTCCAACAAGTTTACTTAAATTTTTTGAAATATTAATGAAATATTTCCCAAATCATCAATTACTTGGATCGGATTTTAAAGAATTAAAACATAGAACTAATGGATATAATTCACCTGCTGTTAGAGCCATCTATAATAATAAATTAGTTAATGTGGATTCATATCTTGGCCATCAAGGTCATTTTAGTATAATGTTTCCAACAGATTTTCATGTTGTTAATGATTTGTATAGACAAGTTGTTAAAAAAGTTAGTGCAACTTCATCCCATAAGGAGTTTATGAGAGTTTGGGCTGATTTAGATAGTACAACAGCTGAAAATGGTCGTAACCCTATGCTGGAGATGTACAGTAACGTCAGTTTCATCTACAGTTAACTATATATTATATATATTATTTATTCGTACAATCAACTTCATCGCGTCAACCGAAATCAAAACAAACAAACGAACAAAACAAACTAATACCAACCGACAACTACAACTACAACTACAACTACAATTACAATTGAACTATCCCGCACTTATTGTTTCTACTCACAACTATCAAAAGTAGGTCACTTTGCTTTTAAAAATATACATAAATATATGTTCAAATGGAGTTTAAACTTCGGCCAACGTCAAGCAAAAGAGTTTCATCGGATAGTCAAAGATCATATTGTTCAATAGATGATTCTATTCCAGATAATTCAAGTGTTAGTAAAGGTCTGTTATTGAATCTAGAAAATGCATTTAAAACAAATTCAATTGGCACTTCTCATATGGTTTTAAAACCAAGAGATTTAAATACTTTCCATTTAAATCCAACAAATCCAACAAAACATAAATCTGGTTATATTTCTCCAAGGAAAAGATTTCTTAAAAGGATAAGTAATCATAATATAGATTCCGAATCAATTGATGAAACCAATAAAAAAAATCCATCTTCTTCTAAAAATCTATTTACTTTATTTAAAAGAAATAATAAAAAGACAACAGATGAAGCGATTAAACAATTAACAACTATAGAGAAAAAAAATTCAATATCAACCGGATTGAATCAAGAAGATCAATTATCAGTGTTTAAATATCACGATGCAACCATAACTGTATATAAATCAAATAAAGAAGCAAGTGAAACAAATATACATCAATCTTTGCCTGGTAGTTTAATAGGTCATGGAACTTTAAATCTATATCAAGTTAGAAATAGTATAGGAGTACTTTATTTATCATGTGGTTCTGTTGTCTATCCATTGATGCAAAGGACTAAAGTATTCAAAATTAATGAATCTTCTTTTATAATTCCTTTATTGAATCCTGAAAGATATTGGAGATTAACTTTAGGTGTTAATGATAATCATGATACTACAGTTATAAGAGGTTTAGAAGTTTTATTCAGCAATGCATGCAAGTTTGAAGATTTAACAAGGGAAAAATTGGAAGAAAAAATAACTTATCCAATAATCAAAGAAGCACAAGAAAAACAAGAAAGAGAGGTTAAATCAAATAATTTACAAGGAAATAAATCAGTTATATTAAATTTTGAAAACACCCCAATACTAGAACCAGCAAAGATGAATAATCTTGATACTACAGACAAAGAGTCAAAATTAAACAGATCATCAGAATCAACGTCATTATCATTAAATAGTATCCTATTTAGTGAAGATGAATTATTTTCAAGAGAAGAATTTTCCCAATGTGAAACAAATACACAATTAGAATTATCTTCGATAAAAACATTACCAATCTTAAAGCATCCAATTCCAATACGGCCACACTCTGCTCAATCTTCACTAAATTCAATACTTGAAAATTTTAAAAATGATAAAGAATCTACTCGTGATATAATATTAAAGCCTAATACATTAGAACAAGGGGTGATAATAGATAATGACGATTGTAGTAGTAACGATACTGTTTTGAAAGAATTAGATGGTATGTTCGGATCAAATGAAACTATTTTATTAGGAAGTAATAATCATAAAAGAATTGAAAGGATAAGTTGGATGGATACAAATGATTCCAATGATGATGATAATGATGATAATGATGAAGATGAATTCAAAAATTTATCAAAAAGATTTTCATTAAGGTTTAAAGATATTAATATAGTTAAAGATAATTTGAATATCCAAGATAACAAGAGTAAGAATGTACGGTCAAAGAATAGTATTAGATACTTTAATGAAGACAGTGAAAAAGAGGTAAGACAAATAGTATTGGATGGTGGTACTATTGAAAAGATGAAACAACAGAGTTGTAATAATTCAAAAGGATTTTTCCACTCGTATTTTGGGTGGTGATTGTGTAATTAATTAATTGTAAATTGTAAAAACGCGTTATTCGTTATCAAAAAAGTTGTTTGTTTATTTTTCTATAGTCAATCTATAAACATATACATATACATATACATATGAGTAACTCTAGACGAAATCCATTGTTTTCGATATCACCTAGAAATGAGCCAGATACTTTGGAAGAACACCCCACGATATTCTCAAAAATTCTCTACTACAAATCCAAACAACAACTACCTAAACAAGAAAAGGGAAACAATTTATCATATTCAATTAAATATAATAAACAACATAATATAAATTCCAAAAATAATGAGCTTTTATCATCAATACATAAAAGTTTTAATAATAAATCTAGAAGATTAAACAAGTTTGAAAATAAAGAAAATATTAATCCTTATTCTATTGGTTTATCAAGGAGAAAACAATGTGATGATGAATATGAAGATGATGATGATGATGATGGTCAACAAACCAGTAGCATTGAAACAAGTACCCAAGAAAGTATTGAATCTCAACCCATATGCCTTGTGAAGTCATCGATTAATTACAATAATAAAAAAAAACCAATTAATATATCAAAACTTTCGAAATCATCATTTAATTCATATCATCATCCAATTTTAAATAATATTAAAGTTAATAAAACTCAAAAGATAAGTTCAATAATATCTAATATAGAGTCATCATTTTTAGGAGTTAATGATCAATGTGGAGGGTTGAATAAAGTAAAAGACAGTTTTCGTGATAAAGATGGGGATAATTTAAACCGATTAAATAAGCTGAATAAAATTAATAGATCAAATAGAATGAATAAATTACGAAATAAAGAAGAACAAAAAGATGGTTGTGATTATGATTATAATTATGATTTTGAAGATACTGATAATGAAGGAGATGATAAAAAGTCATTTTCAATTCAATTTGAAAAAGAATTGATTATGATTAAAACAATCGATACGGTATTGAGGTATAATCATTCAATTAAAGAATTAACAAACAATACAAACAATGAAAATGTATTCAAAATTAAAAAAGTTTTATATGATTTTGGTAAATCATTTAAAATTATTGAAATTAATAATGATTTGGAGAATTTAATTGTTGGTTTAATGTTAATTAATAATAATAATTTAATTCAAAATAATATTAATTTAAAGTCAGGTAATTTAATTCAATTAGGTAATGATTATTTTGAAAGTGATTGTTTTAAAGGTAATAAAATTAAATTTTATTATAGATGGTTTAAATTAATTTAAATTTTAGGTATTTTGTGTTTTTTTTTTTATTTTTTGTTTGTTGGTTGGTTGGTTAATTTTAATATGTACAAATAAGTAAAAACTATATATATATATATATATATATGTATATAATATTATTCACTTCACTTTTAAGATAATTCTTTTCGAAGTAAATTAAAATGGTGTGGATCACATTTATCTAACATCAACAATAACCATTTTTTATAATCAGTTACTTTAAAACCAGGAACTAATTTTAAAACGGGTATATAATCATTTAAATAATTATAGCAAGTTATTGAATCACCATGAATACTTAAAAGTTTTAAAGCATTCAATATAATATTAAAATCTTGTCTATGTAAGGAATAATTTAGAATTTTAAATATTTTTTTAAATTCATTATTATTTAAATAAATTAATAATAATAGTAAATCCAATTGATTTTGATTTGAATCAATCTCAATTTTATTAGCTGATAAATAATAAGATAAATTTTGAATTGAATTAATTGAATTTAATTCATAATTTAATTTTAAATCTTTAAAATTTTCAAAATTTTTATAATTAATAAATTTTGAATGATTTGTTTGTGAACATGCTAATGATAATATTGGTAATAATTTAATCAAATCTGATTTTGTAATTATTGGATTATATAATTCAAATAAATTTATAATAAATGAAATTCTTTTTTTAAAAGCATCATTTGAATTATTTATACCTTTATGAAATCCTTTTGATTCAATCATCAATAAAATATAAGAAATTATATCATCAATTATTAATGGTAAACCATTTGATTGCATTAATTGAAAATGAGATTCAATAATTTCAAATGGATATTTTTCAGGATTATTTAAATGTAATTGTTTTAAAGTTTTAAATTTATTAATATAATTTTCTCTTGTTAATAAATTTGAATTAAATTCGGTTGTTGGTGTTGGTGTTGTTGAATAAAAAGATAATTGATTAAGTTGATTTAGTTGTTGAATTATTGTTGGTCTTTTTATTAAAGTATGATAATATCTAATACCTTGAAAAATATCATCATTTTCAATAGGTTTAATTTCTTTTGAATCTGATTTATCAATTGACCATAATTCTTCTAAATTTAAAGAATCTCTTCTTTGAGAAGTTAATAAATTAACAAAAATATCATCAGTTTTACAATCAATCATAACCCAACTATTTGAAGGAGAACCATAATCATTCAATGAATAAGCGGAAGCTTTTTTACCTTTTCTAACTAATCTTCTATGATATTTTGTTAATTCCTTTGTTGATAAAATCCCTTCAATATAAGGATTTTTTTTTAAATTATGTTTTAAAAAATATTGTAATTCATCAGCTGCTTTTTGTAAATGTCTTGAAGATTTACCATTACCAATAATCATAAAATTAGCAAGATCTGTTGAACCTTGATTAATTGATTCTAATTCTAGTTCTGATTCATTATTATTATGATTTTTTCTTAAATCAAATAATTCAATATCTGTTATACCTAATTTTGAAGCAAGAAATTCTAATATTATTGGTAAAGATTCTGGAGAATTATTGGGTATTGAAGGTAATTCAGCCTGTTTAAATGGAGAATTAATACTTGGAGATTCTTCAGGTCTTAAATACCATGGTAATTCATTTGAATTTGAATTTGAATTTGAATTTGAATTTGAATTTGAATTTGAATTTAATTGTAAAAAATAATTTGTTGTACTTAATTGTCTTATAATACTTGATCTAACATTTATAATACATTTACAAGTATTTCTAATCATTTGTATTTCAAGCTGTTATTATTATTATTATTAATAATAATAATAAATTTTACTTTACTTTATTTTAATTAATCATCATCTTCTTCATCTCCTTCTTCCTCTTCTGTTTTTTTTTCCCTCCTTGAAATTTGATTTGTCGAGGCGCAGCATCCGTCCGTGGCGCAGTCGTTTTTTTTTGCCGGATTAAAAATCATAAAAAAGTTCTAGAGCAAAAAGAGAGAGAAAAATCAAGAAAAATCAAGAAAAATGGTTTAAGATTTTAAAGGGATTTTAAAGAGAGAGAGAGATATACGAACAGAACAGAACAAGACGGAAGAGATGGCTGAACAACATATCTATAATGGACATCGATTGCCCATAGTGGAACCCATTCCAATCAGACTTGAAGATCACACCCAAACTGGTGGTGGTGACACCGAAACATCAACTACAGCATGGTGTAAGAACTGCACAGTGGGCGACCCCATCCTGGTTGAAGGCTCTAATGGTGGACGATACGTTCTATGGCAAGTGACGCTGGAGACATCGGCTGGAGTTAAAATACAACTGTATCGCCGTTATAGCGACTTTGCGCTCTTGCGCGCCAGGCTTCTGCGGCGGTACGGCACCGCGGTGTCCCGCGAGCTGGGAGAGCTGCCGCCGCAGGGCCTGCTCTCCGACCGCTTCTCGCCGCAGTTTTTGGCGGCGCGGGGCCGCGGCTTGGAGTATTGGCTGTGCGGCGTGGCGCTTCATCCGGTTTTCGGCGCCAGTCCGGAACTGCAGAAGTTCTCGACCCGACCGGAAATTAGTAATTGAAATTTGTTTATAAGAAGAATCGAACATCCACTAGGATTACTTTTTTTTTTTTTTGTTGATTTTATGAATATTATTAATAAACATTCAAAGTTTATAAATTCTCTAAATTCTCTAAATTCTACAAAGTCTATAAAGTCTATAAATTTTACAAAGTTATTTACAATTAAAAGAATGGTTCACAATAAAGTTACTATTATAGGTTCAGGACCTGCTGGTCATACTGCTGCTATCTATTTAGCAAGAGCTGAAATGAAACCTGTTATGTTCGAAGGTATGCTTGCTAATGGTTTAGCTCCAGGTGGTCAATTAACCACTACTACAGAAATTGAGAATTTCCCTGGTTTCCCAGAAGGTTTAAATGGTTCTGCTTTAATGGATAGAATGAGAGAACAATCTGCTAGATTTGGTACTGAAATTATAACTGAAACTATTTCAAAAGTTGATTTTTCTTCAAAACCATTTAAATTATGGACTGAATGGAATGAAGATGCTGATCCAATTACCACTGATGCCGTTGTCATTGCAACTGGTGCTTCTGCTAAAAGATTACATTTACCAGGTGAAGAAACTTATTGGCAACAAGGAATCTCGGCTTGTGCTGTTTGTGATGGTGCTGTTCCAATCTTTAGAAACAAACCATTGGCTGTTATTGGAGGTGGTGATTCTGCTTGTGAAGAAGCTTTATTCTTAACTAAATATGGTTCTAAAGTCTATCTGATTGTTAGAAAAGATTATTTAAGAGCTTCAAATATTATGCAAAAAAGAGTTGAAAATAATCCAAAATTAGAAATCTTATTCAATACTGTTTCTCATGAAGCTAAAGGTGATGGTCAATTTTTACAATCTCTTGCTATTGAAAATGTTAAAACTAATGAAAAGAGAGATTTACCAATTAATGGATTATTTTATGCTATTGGTCATACTCCTGCAACAAGTGTTTTTAAAGATCAATTAGATACAGATGAAACTGGTTATATAAAAACTATTCCTGGTACTTCAAAAACATCTGTTGAAGGTGTTTTCGCTGCTGGTGATGTTCAAGATAAAAAATATAGACAAGCAATTACTTCAGCTGGTAGTGGTTGTATGGCTGCCTTAGATGCTGAAAGTTACTTATCCGCTTTAGAAGTTTAGAATTATTTGTTTTTCATTTAGTTAATTATTATTATTATTATTATTATTAACTTTTTATAGATTAATCGAACCCCCCTTTCCTCCTCCCTACATCCCTTTTATTAGTTATTGTTTTTCTGTTTTTTATTTTTTTTTATTTCTATTACCCTTTAACGTTTTATTAAATTAGAAGAAAAAAAAAAAAAACGAATTATAGATTTGACGCGAAATTAATTGATTAAAAAAAAATTAATATTTATCTTATCATCCATCATATACACACATACATAACTGTAACATCTGTGTTTTTAATACGAATAAATACAAAAATTAATGGTGAATAATAATATAAATCTCAAGATAAGGAAAGGAGTTGATGCTCCATTATTAAATTCATCTACATTCCCAGAAGAAACAGAAAGTATATATAGTAAACCTTCAATCTCAAATAGTAGGATTATAAATTCAAGTTCACCAAGTATTAATAATAATAATAGATCCATTAAAGTTGTTTTATTGGGTAATCAAGCTGTTGGTAAAACTTCAATACGATCACAATTTATTCATAAATATTTTAGTAATAATTATAAATCAACAATTGGAGCTGATTTTTTAAGTTATAGAATAAGAACAACAAATGATGAATTAATTACATTACAAATTTGGGATACAGCAGGTCAAGAAAGATTTAATGCTGTTTCAAAAGCATTCTATAGAGGTGCTGATATTGGTATATTAATTTATGATTTAACAAACTCAAAATCTTTTTATGATTTAAATAAATGGTTAGAAAATTTTATTGATTATTGTAATAATTCAAAAATTTCTTTAATTTTGGTTGGAAATAAATTAGATAATCAATCAATTAGACAAATTAGTTATAGACAAGCTATTGAATTCGCTGAAATTAATATGGTTAATACTGGGTTTATAAAAGATTTAAAAAAAGATGTCTTGGAAACAAGTGCTAAAAATTATCATGATGTTGAAAAATTATTTAAAAGATGTGGTGAATTAGGTTATACGATATTAAATGAACAAGATGGTACTACTACTATGAATTTTGATAGTATTGATGTATCTGATGGTATTCAAAATTCTAATTCAAAAAGTTGTTATTGTTAATAATAATAATAATAATTTATATTTGTTTATAAAATACCTCCCAACCTATACACCCCCCCCTTTTTTTTTTGATTTTTTGATTTCTTCTAGAATATAATTTTAATATAATTTTCCTTTTAAAAGGTTTTTTTTTTTCTTGGTTATTTATATAATTAATCAAAACTTTATAAAACAGGTAAAATACATAATATATAACAAAATGAAAACATGAAAATATGAAAATATGAAAAGAAAATCTAAACATCAACTTCTTTAGTCTTTAATTTTTCTTGTCTTGCTAAAGCATCAAAACCATATTTTGATTTCGTTCTTAAATATGGACCATATTTATCAAAAATCCATGGAACAGGTATTAAAGCAGTTGCAAAAAATCCAAAAACTGAAAGACCCCAACCAATACCCAAATTTTTTAACATTTGAACAGTAAATAATGGGAAAATAGATGAAAGAACATATCTTAATAGATTATTTGCAGCTAATGCACTAGAAACTGACATTGGTGGATAAACCATTGAAAAATATGTTAAAATTGAAAAAAATATTAAAATTAATGCAAAACCAAATGGTACACCGGCTGCAACAGGTACTATCCAATGAATTGATTTTCTACTTGTCCAAGCTAACCAAAATAATGATGGTGCTAAAGCCATTGATCCAATCTTACATGGTAATAATCTACTTTCTGGTGAATTGGCTGGATTACCTGCTTTATCTTTAATACCAATATATCCATCTTTATGTTTTTTAAAGAAGTAAAATTTATCTAATAAAATATAAGTACAACCACCAATTAATAATCCAACACCAACACCAATAAATGTAAGACCTGATATTCCAAGACTCATACCATAAACTTCCGATCTAAAAATAACTGGATATGCTTCAAAGAAACCAAATAAAACTGCAAAGATAAAAGCAGTATAAATTGAAAAAACTAAAACAATTGGTTCAACCATTAACATTTCTAATGGTTTTAAAAGTGTAATAAATAAAATAAGTGTTATAAATTGACCAAATGTCATATCAGTTTTTTTTTCTTTTAATCCTCTTTTTTTAATTCTTCTTTTAAAAATGAAAACTTTATAAGTTTCAGGCATTAAATAAATTGGTATAAAAACTGTTCCTGCAAAAAATAGATTAATCCACATAACCCATTTTAAACTACCAATCTCATTTAAATCTGTTGATATATAATGTTCTGCTGCAAACCCACCAATAATTGGACCAACAACAGGTCCAGCTAAAGGAGATAAGCAAAATATTGTCATTGCTAAACCAAGTGATTCTAATGGCCAGACATCAACAAGTGATCCAGCACCAATTGCAAGTGCAGCAGAAGCAGTAAAACCAGTTAAAAATCTTAAAATTAAAGTTTGATGAATATGTTTTGATAAACCAACTCCCATCATAAATAACATTGAAACTGGTAAAGTTGAACAATAAACAACTTTACGACCAAATAATTCTGAAATTGGTGCTGCAAGCATTGGTCCAAAAGCTAATCCAATTAAATAAAATGTTAATCCAGATAATCCTAATGTTTCTGAAATTCCCCATTTAACAACCATTTCAGGTATTGCACAAACATAAATTGATGAACCTAAAGTGATAACTAAACATAAAAACCCAACTGTAATTGTAATATACCATTTCTTCCAAGCAGGCCAATTCAATGGATTTTCTGGATCATCAGGCCCATCCCATTCCATCTTACGTGGATCATATTCTTCTTCCTTGTCTGCTTCTTTATCTTTTGTAAGAAGAAGTTTCAAATTATCGAGATAGCCGTCATCATTAAACTGTTCAGTAGTCGCTATTTTAAATAACGGATCATTTTCATTGTTTGATTGTAATGGTTCACTGGAACAAAGATCACTTTCATCAACATCTTCTTCTAAAATAATATCATTTGGTAATTTTCTAACTGAATCGTTTGAAGTCGATTGAGATGTACCAGATGAAGTAAGATATGAATTATCTGCAGGGGTTGATCTACCACTTTTTTTCAGCAGTGGTAAGCTTGCCGAAAGATCTTTATTCATTATGAATTAACAATATTAGAAACCTCCTTCTACAGATAAAAGAATATAATCCCTTTATGTGAATTCAGGAAATGTATTGTAATTTAAATATTATCATTTGGGGGATAGCACATTAATGAATCGGTAAGATCTCGGTATTGCCCTAAACATGTGAAAATGGCAGCCTCTTTTGGGATGTGAAAATATCAATACCCCTGACTCTTTTATATATATATATATCTTAAAATAAAATAACTAAGCTTGAACCAAAATATATGTCATATAATTGGGATGTGCTTTCTCTAATAATTTTTTTTCCACTTTTCATTTGTCAACATCACTCACTAAATGATTCATAACTGGTCCCCAGAATTTCCCGAAATTCTTCTTTGTTCAATTAATATCTGGGATTGTCTTCATACAATTGTATATCGCATCAGCCTCACTGTTGATAGTGCACAAAAAAAATAAAAATAAAAATAAAAAATTCGCCAAGTGGCCCCCTCCTAGCACAAGTTTTGTACCTCTTTTGTGATTAAATGTTTCACTTTATAGTCCGCAAACGTTAATAATGATTATTATTACCATCACTGCTTTTATTACACTTGAAAGTAATCATCCAAGGTATCACTCTTTTTTTTGATATGATATGATAGTATAGGATTTATTCGTTAAAAGCCGTCTTTGAAGCTGATTCAGGGCCTCTGTTATGATTCTCATGTCTCATGTAAATGATGAAATGAGCCTTGCCATTTGGGACTGGGACTGGATAATTTGACGATCCATTACTCAGCCACACAACAAAAAATAATTTCTTGTCAGTTGTGGCGTAGTTCCCGGATTGGATTTCTTGGTTCCGGTGCGGACTTTGGAGTTTTAGTTCCCCAATTTATCAACAAAGGGTTTAACACCGTGATTACATACTCCTATCCTTCTTATTTGAATTAAAATAGCTAGAATACTAGTCAAATAGAACAAGAAAATGGCCAACCAAGCACAGAAGTTAATTCTTTCAAACAAATACTTAATGCTCAGTAAATCATGGTGTCCTGACTGTCACTATGCAATTTCCATTTTTAAAAAATACAATGTCTTGGATAAAATCACTTTAGTTGAATTAGATAAGATGAATTCTAAAGAAGCATTTGAATTAGAAAAACAATTCACCGCTATTGCTGGTAGAAAATGGGTTCCAACTATTTTCTTTGATGGTAAAGTATTTGGTACTGAACAAACCTTAAAACAATTAGAAAGTCATGATGCTACTGAAAAAAGTTTCAAAGAAGCTGGTTTACTTTAAATCAATAAATATGGTTATTTAAAAATGTAGTCATTTACTAAATTTGTTTTTTGTATCTTTTATAATTAATTATATTTTTAGACTGAAGTTATGAAAAGGGGGGTGGAGTGAAGGGTAACAATTTAGATATGATCCTTAAAGTCGTCGTCTTCCTCCCCCGAGAAATAAAATATCATATAGAAATCATATAAGAGTTTTTTATTCAGATTTCCAGCTATTTCCGGTACTTTTTCGAATCCGGGCTCGAATGCCCATTTCCGGTTATGGGTAATTTTATAAAAATCCAATAAATTAAAGGCGACATAAAACCTTTTAAAGTATTCTTATTGTTCTTACAACGTTCTGAATCAGAATTTTATGTTAATGGATAAACTTGGAAACTTCATAGAGGCAGAAAACGATGGAAGTTTCCTTTTGAAGACGGATTGTACTTTTGAGCAAACAAAATTATATACAATTCATTCATTACCACTAGAACTTTTAATTTTGGTATTTGCCAATTTAGATCCGCAATCTTTGAAAAGAATAGGATTAGTTTGTAAAAAATGGAATATAATCTCACTAGACAATTCAGTTTGGTTACAATTATTTAAAACAAGACATCCTGAAATACCCAATTTGTTTTCATCGATTTCAAGAAGTACAAGTTGGAAAAAAGAATTGATTAAAAGGGAAGTATATATAAAGGATTGGAGAAAAGGAAAAGGTTATTATAACCATTATAGTTTAATTAACTTAATGTTTGTTTCTGATTTATATACGGATTTTCAAACAAATAGAATGTTAGCATTTGATACTCATTCAGGTAGACTTTTGGCTTGTAATATCAATAATGGTTCTTATATGGATTCAAATTTATCTAGTGTTCCAAGTGGTACAACTGCTTATGATATTAGTAAGCATTTTGTTATGTATGGACGATGGGATGGGAAAGTCTTTGGTTCATTAATCAATCATAAAAATATTCTAATGTCTGGAGTTAAAGAATTTGCTGAAACTGATCATCTTGGTATGATAACATGTATTAGATTGATTAAAAAAGAATTAGCCAAGCAAGGTAAGATTGGTGGGTTTTCAGGAGATCAACATGGAGTATTATGTGGTTGGGATTTGAAAAATGGTGAAAAATTATTAAGTATACAATTACCTTCTGTTCCTATTATACGAATTGAATCTGATGGTAAAAGTTCAGTTTTAGTCTTAAATGATAAAGGTGAACTTTATTTAATTAAAAATGCTTATAATTCATTTCAGTTTTCTCCGGAAGCTGTTCAAATTTACATATTTCAAATTAATCCAGATATTGATATGATTTCAACTAAGATGTTTATTGATTATGGTTCTGAGAAAGTAATCTTACATAATCATACAAAGTTAGAAATAATATCATATAATGAAAAAACATTTGGAAATAATTCTATTTTACCTTTAGAACCAATGGATTTTATTTATAGAGTATCTTTAGAACAAAATGATACCAACCTATCTCAAAGAGACGTTACAATAGTTGGTGGTGATCCATTGATGATGGCTGTTTTATTGAAAACAGGTAAAGTTATGGTTATTGATGTAAGATCTGATGAGTATGAAATCACTCCAGTTACAACGTTTTCCCCCAATCTAATTTCTGATAGTGAATATATCAGATCAGCTGAAACTAACATTGATTTACCTCCTTTATCTGCCATCAGTATAAATTCGTTGGTTGTTATAGTTGGGTCTTATAATGGTAAATTTGAAGTTTATGATGCATTAACTGGTGAATTTTTTAGAGGTTATAAAGAGAGATTAACTAAGAAAACATTACAACTAGTTGGAAATCAGTTACTGCCTGTCTCTAATATATCAAGTGATCAAAATATGGCGGTTGGAGTTGTTACATTCGGTCCTATAATTCAATTTTTCAAATTTGGTGATTCATTTCAAGATCCTGATCAAAAGACTAAAAGAAGAAAGTATGGAACTGCTGATAAAAAAGGATCGGCTAATAGTATTAAAGCATCAATTGAAGATTATGAAATAATAGATTATCAAGAAAAGAAAACCATTGAAATGTTTGATAAGTATAATGGAGAGGAATTAAATTCAGATGAAGAACTACAGATGGCAATGGCTTTGAGCGCATCGATGAACAATAGTAGTGTTACTATTAATGAAGAAAAAAGTTCAAGAATTATTCAAGGTGATGATGATGATGATGATGATGATGATGATGATAAGGAAGTTGACGATGATTTATTAAGGGCACTTGAATTATCAAAGCTGGAAAGTGGGCAACACAATTCCAATTTTGAGATTACAGGTTCTGTAGTTGAAGATAATTGTGACCAGGATGAAGATTATGCTTCTGATGAGGATTTGAAGCGTGTAATTGAGTTGTCTCGTTTAGAATTTAAAAAAGTTTCTAAACAGCCCTTGATTGAAAGTGACAATGATAATTTGGAAGATGAAATGGATGATGACTTAAGATTTGCTTTGGAACTTTCCAAACAAGATGCATCTTTAATTGGAGAGATCAAGGATCTTCTTCAACGAAAAAGCATATGAATTATTGATTTTTTATGAAGTATATAGTAAGTAAGAAATTTTTTTTTTTTTTTTTGTATTAATTAATTTCATCTTATTCATGAATTCCTTAATTCTTGGATATAAAACAAGATGTAATTGATGTAAGTAAAGAAATAGGAAAGGTTACACAAAGAACAACTTCAGCGAACGACACTCTCACTTAAGAGTTTAATACTTGTAAAACCAAGAGAACTGCCAATATCCTCATTATCATCTAAATTCAATGAATTTTTACCTAGTGGACTAAATATCTTGATGGCTCTAACATGTGAATCTTTACCGTTTTGATGATTTGCATCGAACCTTATCTTTATCATATAACATTTTAATAAATTATCACTTCGTATTCCTTTGAAAGTAACATATTGCCAACCAACAGGTTCTTGAAAATCTTTAGAAGAAACTTCCATCAGATCATGCTCACCAGCTCCAGCAAGAATTCTAATCTTTGATGGTGTATAAGATTCATCAGTTTGAAAATTTAAATATAAAGCAATTCTTTCAATTGAAACTCTCTTAGTAAAATGAATAATGATATGGTGTGGTTGAGCACCATCACTTTGCCAATATAAATCTGGGGTATCTTTTCTTAATTCCTTAACACCAAATCCAGTTTTATTGGTTGACACATTCCATGAAGCTAAATTACCAATATCAACAAGACCAAACTGTTCAAGCCTTTGTATACCTGATTGAAATAAAGTTGCTTCTGAAACTGGATTTGCAGGATCTGTAAAATAATGGTCATCAGCAAGTGAACTATTATCATTAATATCATTCCCTTCTCGATCTTGATCTTCATCTTCACCTTCATCGTCGTCATCCAGATTCAAATTAGCATTACTAACATATCTACTTGTAAGATCATCTTCATCCTCCATTAAATGAGTGGTGGTTGTAGCTCTTGCAAAATCAAATCCTGATGATTGAATATCTGATGAAGCATAAACATGTGTATTGCGAGTGGGTGTAGTGGATGTAGTTCTTGTAAGGACTGAACCATACTGCAGTTCCGATGGAAATTCTTGAGAGTTATGGTTTGTAGGTGAACCCTCCGTCATGTAGATGATGAATGGACTTTGATTAAGTGTTAAAGTATTACCAACTTTGGTCCTTTCATCATATGAATATGGTCGCACCTTTCATTATGTTTACCCTTTTTTTTTTTTTTTTTGCTTTACAAAGAAGCGTAGAGATAAATCTAGAGGAGAATAAGTGGATTATACTTAGTTAAGTTAAGGTCATGGTTCAGCTTCTGTAGAACTCACTAAAACTTTGAAAGATTTGACTAAGAAATCTTGATAAGAATATTATTGTAACAAAACAACCTAATCTCATCAATAAACTCAGTTACACTAAGCATCCGAATATAATATTTAAATATGTCTATTCTATAACAATTCCATAAAAACGCTTGTGTCTCCTTTCAATTGAACTATAATTAGACTGGCGTTTGTACACAACTACCTACCATCTTCAATACTTTATCTTAGTAACTACTAGGTGTTGCTGTGCCACCAACTACCACCTACTCTTGGTAAATATGTGGCGCATATATATTTCCGGTGATTTTGTGGTTGTCGACAACAAGTCGTGGCGCGTTAAAATTAATTGCTGGAATATCTATATATATGGGTATCCGGTACTGGTTCCCGTTTGTAAATATTATTGTGCTGTTACACTTGTTGTTTCTTTACTTGTCCAAGATAAGCTTGTATAAAAAATATATCAATTATCTTACGTTTTATTATTTAGTAAAATATAATCTTTATCACATGTAAGGATCTAGCCGAAGTACATGGGGCGGATGAACGAAGCAAAACGTATAGTGGATTGATACATTAGTTTTATTTCACAAAAAAATGTTGTAACATGTGCCACTTTACTACATTTGCCATGCTTCCACAGCCTCTCCTGCTATCTAATATGAATTTTGTCCTTCATATATACTTACATTATAATTATCATTCTACATGTACATTATTATCAATATAAATTGCAACTATATAAAATTTCGGTCCGAATATATTCTCGATATAGAGCAGAGCATCCAGAATACAATGTAAAATAATCTAGACGTTTTAAGATGATAANAAAAAAAAAAAAAAAAAAAAAAATGAAACAAGAAATAAAGAAAGTAAATTATTTAATATTAAAGGGGGCTCGGTTCGTCATGAAAAGAAAAAAAAAAAAAAATAAGTACTAATTGTAATTTAAATTTTAATTTGAAATTTTTACTAAGTAGAATTACAACTTTGATTTTGGTTGCTTAATTACATTTGGTGAATCTTCTAAAACTTTGTTCTTAACATCATTTAACCTCTCGTTATTTAAGATAAAACTTCTTGGAATACCAGTATCTTTAATATCTTTACCTTCCATAATACATTCAGAAATTGCTTTTGAACATAGTAAAACTCTTGGCATACCATGGCCATGAAACCCAGCAGTGATAAATTTATTTGGTTCACCAGGAATTTCCCCAATAAATGGTAAATCATCACCACTAAATCCCATTATACCAGTCCAAAGGTAATCAACTTCTGATTTAGTATTCTTCCATGAATGATAAGTATCCTTCATAAAGCTAGTATAAAATTCTTTAACTGGTGAGGGAAATTGGGTACCATCATTCATATTTTTATACCATTCATCAACATTATGTTCATAAATATGTTCAGCACCACCAACGATAATAGATCCATCTGGTCTATTAATCAAGTATTCATAATGATCATCATAAAAGATACCGTATGTATTGGTTAAATAAGGACCAAATTTAGTTTTAATTCCATGATCATTTAATGGAATAATTCTTGAGACTACACCTTTAACTGGAACAATCTTATCAATTAATTCTTTCTGTAGAGCAGGTGTATACGCATTAGTAGCTAAAACCACTTTTTTAGTAATAACGTTACCTCTTGGTGTAACAATAGAATATAATCCATCTTTCAATCTTTCAATTTTGATTACAGGTGTATGGGATTGAATATTAAGAAAAGATTCGTTATTTTCAATTGCAATTTCAAGTAACCTTTTAATTAATTTATAAGGCCATAACTGACCAGCTGGAAAGCTAACAGCATATTTAGTTCCTTTAACTTCAGTTACAACTTCTGCTTTTTCACCTTCTAAAGTTTGAAGTAAATTTTTAGTTTTTGTATAGGGATTATCTAAATATCTTTGATAATTTTTTTTAGCCTTTTCAGAACCAGTAACATGGCAATTAAAAGATCTTGTTTCAAGATAATCACAATCAATATCATGTTCCTTAATCAATGCTTTAACAGCTTTATAATTATCATATTCAAAATTTCCAATTTCAGCTGCTCCTTGAACCCCATATTTTTTTTCAAATTTAATTGTATGTCTATAATATTCAGGCTTTAAATGACCACCATTTCTACCTGTTGCGCCAGAACATAAATCTCTTGCTTCAAGTATCAATGTACTTGGAGGCTTATCGTATTTACTTAGATAGTAAGCTAATGAAGAGCCACTAAACCCAGAACCAACAATAACCAGATCAACTGATCTCGGTAAAGATGAAGTGGAACGGTATTTTCTAAATGGATCATTTTCACTATCCCAAAATGACTTTGTAGTTGGACCCTGCTTAGGCATATAATCCGTCATATTGATATTTAAACGATTGATGATGTTTATAAGTTCATTACTCAAAATAATAGTTGTTTTAAAAAAAAATTAAACAAAAAAAAGTAATACATTTGATATCAGCGGATCAGCAACACCGAAAAGAATAAATGTGGGGCGGTCGCTTAATTCCTGAAATGGGAGGATTCCTAATTTAGTGAAATTTCCTAGTTCAACTTACCAGTGCACGTTATTCGGCCGAACAACTAAACCATTTGATGTTAGTGAAGGTTGTTTTAAATGTACTAATAACTTGTAATAATGGTTTACATAATTTTGTTTAATTAACATGTACTCCGTTTTAAGGAATGTTTCATACTGAGATGATTACAAAAAAGGGTAAAGAAAAGAAAAGAAAAGAGAACAAGGCATATCATTCATCGATTTTTTTTTAAAAAAAAAAAAAAAAAAGTCCCTTTCAACCTTGGTGCATTAAATAATAGCAATTCAGGAAATAGCACGTAACTAGTAGCATGATTGAAGATTCTTAGTCTATAACACAGTTACGAGTAATTCATATGATGCGTGGATACATTCATATTGTCGTACATACGTACTTGATACAGTTGTTTTCGTCAATACCAACTTAAGGATAATTGAACCACTAATGCTAATTTTACAGCAACCATTGTATAGTACACAATATGCGTTCTGTTCCCTCCTCTATTTGATTAAATGATGTTGCAGCAATAAAGCTTGCTAAAATTGAAAGTGGGCCGGCCATTCATATTTCC
>JAJLSH010000197.1:45691-80118 GCA_030567475.1 Ambrosiozyma angophorae | reverse complement strand
ATTAAAAATTCTCTATTCATTAACATCACTAGATGGTATCAACATTTAGAAAATTTAATTGAATCTCCGTTTATTAAATCTGCAGAAATTTTATCTCAAGCTCAAGCTGACTTAAAGAAAAAATCAAAAACATCAAACGCTGGTGGTAAGAAGGTTCATAAAGCTAATTTTGAAATTGACTTACCAGGTGCTGCTGAAGGAAAAGTCGTTACTAGATTTCCACCTGAACCTTCTGGATATTTGCATATTGGTCATGCTAAAGCCGCTATTTTAAACGAATACTTTGCCCATGCTTATAAAGGTAAATTAATTTTAAGATTTGATGATACCAATCCAACAAAGGAAAAAATGGAATTTGAACAATCAATCATTGATGATTTAAAATTATTAGGTATTACTTTCGATCAAAAGACTTACTCCTCGGACTACTTCCAAGAAATGTATGATTTGTGTGTTAAAATGATTAAAGAAGGTAAAGCTTATTGTGATGACACTCCATTAGAACAAATGAGAGCAGAAAGAATGGATGGTATTGCATCAAAATGTAGAGAAAGATCAATTGAAGAAAACTTGGAGATCTTTGAAAAAGAAATGAAAGATGCAACTGAAATTGGTTTAAAGAATTGTGTTAGAGCTAAAATCGATTATGAAGCTTTGAACAAAACTTTAAGAGATCCAGTTGTTTACAGATGTAACTTAACTCCACACCATAGAACAGGTTCTACTTGGAAAATCTATCCAACATATGATTTCTGTGTCCCAATCTTAGATTCTATTGAAGGGGTCACTCATGCTTTAAGAACTATCGAATATAGAGATAGAAATGCTCAATATGCTTGGATGCAAGAAGCTTTAGGTTTAAGATCTGTTTTCATTTGGGATTTTGCTAGAGTGAACTTCGTTCGTACTTTGTTATCCAAGAGAAAGTTACAATGGTTTGTCACCAAAGGATATGTTGACTCTTGGGAAGATCCAAGATTCCCAACTGTTAGAGGTATTAGAAGAAGAGGTATGACTGTTGAAGGACTAAGAAACTTTGTTATTTCTCAAGGTCCTTCAAGAAATATCATTAACTTAGATTGGAATATTATTTGGTCTGGTAACAAGAAGATTATTGATCCAATTGCTCCAAGACATACTGCTTTATCAGTTGACGATTTAGTTGAATTAGATATTGATGGTGTTACCGAAACGGTTGAAGAAAAACCAAAACATAAAAAGAATCCTGCTATTGGGTTAAAAAAAGTTTACTATTCCGGTAAGGTTTACTTAGAACAAGTCGATGCTGCTACAATCGAACCTAACGAAGAAGTTACTTTAATGGACTGGGGTAACGTTATCATTACTGACATTAAGAAAGATGCTTCCGGTAAGATTGTTTCCTTAAAAGGTAAATTACACTTAGAAGGTGACTTTAGAAAGACTTCCAAAAAGTTAACTTGGTTAGATGCTAAGCATAATGTTAAAGTTACCATGAAGGATTTTGATCACTTGATCACTAAGGATAAATTAGATGAAGGTGACAACTTTGAAGATTTCATCACACCAAAGACTGAATTCACAACAAAGGGTATTGCTGATGTTAATGTGAAAGATTTGAAGAAGGGTGATATAATCCAATTTGAAAGAAAGGGTTATTTCATTTTAGATGAAATTAAACAAGATGATCTTATTTTCTTCACTGTTCCAGATGGTAAGACAGTTAATAAATATGGTTCCAAGAACTAAATAAGCGACGTTATAGATGTGCATATAAGCACCTTTGATTAAGTAAAAAGTAGACCTTTATAATGATATAACTTTTAATGAATTAAAAGTAATGTTAAGTGTATACTCGAGCTTTGCCTTCATACAACATTTCGGTTGGAGGTGGTGAAACCAAGCTGGTCTGGAGCTTTTTTCAACGCTCAATTACGTAAAATTTATCTTCAATCGATCATAGTTAAGGGAAGTTACAATTTTTTCATCGTGTGACATGTAATCCCTCAGTACATATACAAATTATATGTTTTAATCAAAAAGATCTGATCTATTAGATAGTAGATAATCAGGATTGTTTTTGAAAATCCTGAAGATTCATTAATTAAATTTCATTCTAATTTAACAGTTTCAACTTTTCTTCCTGCATTAACTGCAACCCAATTACCTTCAGGACTCCAACAGGCATTGTTAACTTCGGTGTCTTCAAAAAACCCATATTTAGGTAAATCCGGATTAGTATCATCAAAGCTAACTTGATTATTTTGGGGTGTTGTTGCCGAGCTACTCAAGTCACTTAAATCATGTATTAAAACTTGACAGTCATCACTACCGCTTAATAATAGATTTTTTGTTGGATGCCACGAAATTGAATTAACTGTGCTTGAATGAGAATTTAAAATTTTTATGGGTGTTCCAGGCATTCTCAAGTCTAATATTAAAATTCTTGATGAATTTTGTTCAATTGTTGCTAAATGATCTGCATTATATTTTGAAGTTGCTAATCTAAGCAAAGCAGTTGAACTTAAATTGGAATCTGATCTAGTTATATTTGGTAGTTTCTTTTGTTGTAGTTGTTGTTGTTGAGTAGGCTCATAAATGATAGTTGAATGTTCTAAATATCGCAAGTCAAATACCCTAATTGATCCATCATTTGAACAACTAGCAAATACATTTTTATCCCCGTAGATAAATTTAACATCAAAAACTTCAGAATCATGAGCAATTAATTGAGTTTTTGCAACACCTTGATTTCTTGATAAATCCCACTTTGTACAGGTAGTATCAATCGAACATGATATAATACTTGTTGGTTCAGCAAAATTCCAGTCAAATGATGTAACAGGTGGTAATTGATTAAAGTCTTTTGTTTTGGCATTTATTAAAGTAGCTCTCTCGATTAATTTTGGTGTATGTAAATTATAAAGTCTTGAAGTTATATTGTTATTTGATATTAATGGATCTTTATTTATATCAGAAACTTCATATAATCTTAAACATTCTGAGGCTGTTGCAAACCTATCAACGTTACTGTAGCCCAATGACATTGATGGATCCCATTGTAATCTTGTGACTGGATAATTAACTATTGCTTCATTGACTCTTTCAAAATTATAATTTATAACGTTTAATTCATCAGCTGTTTCTTCTTCATATGGAGTACCATATATTACTTTAACTCTATTAGTTGTATCTTCTCTATATGAACTTAGAGCAATCTTTGCATAATTCGAATCTGCAGTATTTGACCAATCTAAAGCATAAACTGGAAATCTTGATTCATAAAGTGAAGAATAAATTGGATCTGTATTCGTAGGATTGGAAGTTATTGGAGGATTAAATGATTGTTGTTGGTGCTGTTGGTGCTGCTGCTGCTGTTGTTGCTGTTGTTGTTGTTGTTGTTGTTGTTGTTGTTGTTGTTGTTGCTGTTGTTGTTGTTGTTGCTGCTGCTGCTGCTGCTGTATATAGCCAAATCTATTGCTTGAATCATAAGAATCTACTATTGCAGAGAAACCTACAAATAAAACAAAGCAATTAGTTAGTACTCTATTATAAATTCTCTTCTCATTGAACATTTGGGGTATGGACCAACGAAATAATTAACATACTGAAATTCTGCTGTGGGAACGAAGACTCACCTGCAATCGACGATCTCTTAGGTATATTAGGGTTCCACTGGTTGCTGTTCATGGATCTGCGGGTGGAGAGAAAGTGGTTTCCCTGGATAGTATAGTCTGCTTCAACAGCAACGGCGTCCAACTTGAACAGTGGTTGCCATATTTTGCGACACGGGGCCTGTTGTGCGCGGAAGGCCAGAAGGGCACCTGGTAAAAGGGGCAACCGTTCCTGCTCTTGGCTTCTTCACATTATTCACATCATGCTCAAAGCACTAGGTTTTGGGGGGTCACCGGCCCTAGATGGCAACGAAAAGTCACGTACTGTTGTAGAAGAAGCTATTCAAATAGAAAATGCGTTCAAAGCCATGGATTATGTATTAGACGATAGAGCTTCAGAAGGCTTTGAATACTTGAAAGATAGAAATGAAGTCCCCATTTCCCAGTTAGCTTACGGTGTCATCCAATTCCTAGAAGCTACTCTAGGTTTTGAGCAGCAGGCTATGAAGGTAGCCCGTGATACTTTATCTTTGGCGGAATCTCAGGCTTCAAAGGCAAAGACGTTTGCCGAAAGGAACAAGATCATAACTTCTCGTATATATCCTCCAGGTACTGAGTTTGCCGTGGCATATGCCGAAGCTAATCTTCTGAATGCTCTTTTAATGCTTTTCAGTGAATCTGTTGTTGAAGGTGCTAAAGCCCTATTGAAATTAAGACGAGCTTATCGTGTTTTGGATCATATTAGCTCAACCATGGAAAGTCAATCCCCAAATGGAATTTCTAATCTATCATTAGATAATTCTAGTGCAAGTTTAGTTACTGCTAATTCTTCAATTACTACTTCAAATAAAGTTGTTAATGAAAAATTCATTTCTGTTTCTCTGCCTTTAACTGAACAAGAAAAGAAAGATGCTTTAATCATAAAGAAATTGGAAAAATTATATAAATTAAGAAAAGCTAGAATTGATGGTGAGCATATAGGTAACCCTCCAGTTTCTGCAAATTTAAGAAGAAATTTAGGGATTAGAGAAGAGCTTCAAGATGGTAGTAATGATTCTAAAGGTTACGATATTGAACCAATTCCATTAGAAGGTGCCACGGTTGATGAATATATCCATTCTGGCGTTAAGTTATGTTTTGGTATCTTACAAGTTGTTTTATCTTTAATTCCATCTGGCATTGGTAAAGTTTTATCAATTGTTGGTTTTAAAGGTTCAAGAGAAGCTGGGTTGAAAATGGTTTGGGAAGCATCTAAAGAAAGGAATATTCATGGTGGTATTGCCTTATTAGCTTTATTGGTTTTTTATGATGGACCTTTCCAATTTACAGATGTTGATTTTGATCTTCCTACAACTAAAGATATAAAGCATCTTGAAAATATTAAACGAACTAAAACAAGTGGTTCAAGTAGATCCAAAAGAGAATTAAGTGAAGATAAAATGAGTTTAGAAAGAGCTGCAACAGTTAGTGATGATGAGCCAACTCTATTACATCCGGGTCCAAAATTAGTTTCGACCTTATTGTATGCAAGAGCGTTATTCCCTCATAGTAACTTATGGTTATTACAAGAAGGTAGAATGTTAGCGAGTCGTGGTAGACTATCAGAAGCTGTCACTTTAATGGATTCTGCTGAAAGATCAGAGATGAAACAAGTTGATGCTCTATTATGGTTTGATAGATGTATGATATTAGTCTTTATGCATAATTATGAAAGAGCTGCTAGTGATTTCATAGAATTATGTGATATTAATACCTATTCTCATGCTTTGTATACTTGGTTTGCTGGTTCTTGTTATCTTGAAGCTTATAGAATGTGCTTAGCTGGTATAACAACAGAAGGTGTTAATCCTGAAAGACAAGATTGGTATAAAAAACAAGCTGAAGTCTATTTACATAAAGCACCAACATTTATTGGTAAGAAGAAATTCTTTTCAAAGATTCCACCTTTTGAAAAATTTATCGATAGAAAATATAATGAGATTTTAGATTCATCTCATACAAACGGTACTGATTTTATTGATTCGGTTGGTACATCATTAGCTCATGAATTAGCATATTTCTGGAACGGATATAATAGAATGTCAGAAAAAGATTTAGAAATAGCAATTAAAATGTTAGGATATTCAGCATCTTCTATTAAAAATCCAGAATTAGATTTAATTAATGAAACTACAAAAGAACCTTTTGCAAAGATAGTAGAAAGTAAAGAGCAGTCAATGATAAGATATACCTTACAATCTATTGCATTGAGAAGATTAGGATCAATTGATAAAGGATTACAATTAATTGAAACAAAAGTTATTCATAATATAATGGATCCTTTGGATAAGGGAAAAACATTAAAATTAACTGAAAACCCATGGCTATATCCAACCGCGTTATATGAACGTGCATTGTTTAGTTGGAAGACTAAAGGTATCAATGGATTAAGTGAAAGTATGGAATGGTTAAAGATTTCACGGAATTTTAATAATGAGGATTATGAATTAAGTACAAGAGTTTCTATGAAGACTAAGGCAGCTCTTGATAGATTAGAAGATTTAGCTTATTGAAATCTACTATAGTTTTATTTTTATATTTATATTTGTTTTATTTTTTTATTGCTACATTTTTATATATGCATTTTTTTTATTTTAACCTTGCATTTATTTATAACATATATTATCACCAACCCTTGAACTTTATTTATCTATATTATAGGTTTTTTTTTTTTTTTTTGGTTATACATATTTTCTTTGAATTTTTCCACAAACTTTATTATATTTTATATAGCTGGTCTTTTTTTTTAAATCCACAACCAAAAGATGTTTCTATTTTACTTCTATATCGGAGAGTACATGTTAACATGTTTTTATTTTTCAGAAATCATTATCATAAAAGAATAAATATAAAATTATAAAAGCAAAAGAATATAGTGAAATAATTAACTTTAATCAACTTCTAATAAATAACCCAATAAATTACCTGGATAACCAATATTAAACCACCATCTAATTAAAGTTAAGGAAAATTAATCTAAATACCCCAGTAACCTTTCTTTTGAGTAGCTGCCACAAGGAATGGCCAGGAAAAGAGAATACCAACACCTGCCCCCCAAATACCTATTCTTTTAGCATGTCCGCTTAAAAGTTTAAAAGCTGGATTTGGTCCAATTCTTGCACTTGACTTGACTAAGGTTGGTAGCATTTCTAAATATTATATAATATATATGTACTTTTGTACTTTTTTGGAAAGAAGGATAAGATTAGATACTAGATCTGATAAAGGATACGATATATTGACAAGTTACGTCTTTATCATAATTCAAGAAACTACAAGAGTATTTATACTTCAAGAATATCTTTTCAGTCATTATAAAAAAAAGTGGTGTGCTTATTTACAAGTATGTGTAAGTGGTGAGATTTAAAAAGACTGTCCAATTAAGTTAATTCATTGAAAAAATCGTACTATTTTTTTTTTTTTTTTTTGTTTTTTTGTTTTTTTTGAAACCCCCACTTGCTTCCAGATCCGGACACCACTTCTATTATTTCTAGTTTTGTTTTTTTTAATTTAATGGTATGATTTCTTAAGTGGTGTTACTTTAAACTTTTTTTGATGTTTTCTGATTCTTTTGGATTGGATGATTTTTTGTGCTAGACAAAAGTAGCTAATGGGTAGAACGTATGATTGCTGAAAATAACCAAGTAAAGAAACTTGTATTATGTAAGCCAGTATTTAAACAGGATTCTGAAGGTTGTCCTCCTGATGTTGATGATAGTGGTGGTTGTTTAGAAAATTAAATAGATAGGATCTTAAGATCTGATATGTACCCCAGAGGCTTGACAAGAAAAGATTAAATAAAAAACACCCCACAAAATTACTAGCCAAGTTTCTAATGGAAACTAGCCGATCTAGCATTATATAGGCGGTAATTAAACTAAGAGACCGCAATAAAACTAACCGGGAGAGATCAGTGTTTTGAAATTGCTCCTGAAATCGTTGAGTAATGGAAGTTGTCGAAATACTTCTCTTTTCTAAATATACTAAAGTTGAAATATTTATTATCAAAGTGGATAACGAAATTCAAAGAAATTCTTAAACTTTGCGTTTCATTTTGCTCAGGTACTTTGGATATGGGAACAAATCCTATAAATTTCTTCCCAACACACTTAAGCTAGGTCAATTGACATTTAAAACGACTTGGAAGCTATCCAGTTAATCGTTATATTTCAGGAACCTTTCAAACCAACCTCTTTATTAATCGGAGAAAGTACAAAAAAAAAAAAAAAAAACAGAATTTGATTGTGATTGGTACATTCTACTTTTTATCGAGAAACATAATTGAATTTGAAGTTATTGTACTTATTTAAACAAAATATACATTTATTATGGAAACTAAAAGAAAGTTGAATAACTATTTAGATTCTTCAGCTTTATCAGAAGTAGAAGATTCATTCGTAACTTTTTCTGAAGGTTCTTCAGTTTCTTTTGAAACTTCTTCATTTGTGGTGGAATTAATTGGAGCATCACCTAGGAAATGAGCCATACTTAAACCACCATTACTATCTTGAATTTCTCTATTTATACTATCAATGAAATTAAAAAATCCATAAAAGACATTCTCTTTCATTTCTTCTTCATAAATTTTATCGTAAATAAATTTCTTTTTAAAATCTTCCATTTCATTTTCATATTTTTTAAAAGATAAGGCTTCATAACCAAAATCAACTAATCTATCATTATAACCATCGTAACATGGCTGTTCTAATAATAAACCTAATGCAGGAGCCTTTGGAATATTAACTTTTTGAGCATTAAATGCATCAGTAATTTTTGTAATTGGAGAACCTGTACGAATAATTAAAGTTGTTAAACCAATCATCTTTCTAATTTGATGTAACATAAATGATTGACCATGGACTTTAATCGAAATCCATTCCATATCATGAATTTCAAATGGTTTTGAAACTATGAAATTCATCATATATCTGTTTGCTGAATTATCTCTAAAACTTTTACCAATTGTAAAATTATGAAAATTATGATGACCTTTAAATAAATCTAAAGTATTCTGAAGTTTAACTAATTTTTCATTTGAAATTCTAAATTTATTTCTTTTTTCTTTTAAAATTTGTTTATATTTAGTATTGACATAATCTAATTGAACAGACATTTTAATATTTTCTTTAATTGCTTCATCCACTTGATCCAATAAATCTTTTGTAATACCAGATTTATCCATTTCTTGTTGAACTTCAATCCAGAATTCTTTATCTTCTAAATCTTTTTCTTGTTTACTAATCAATTCACCTAAAACAGAATCAGGTCTTGGAGGAATAAAAGAATAAGTTGGAATTAAGTATTCATAAATTCTTGAAGAACACATTTTTCTACAATCAAATGCATTGTTAACACGATTAAAACCCCAAAATTTAATTTGATCAGGTAAATTTGAATTAATTTTTTCAATAATTTTTTCATCATCAATAATCATTTTTAATGAAATTACATTACCTGCTGCATGAACCCCTTTATCAGTACGAGCAGCTCTCATAAATCCTGATTTTTTTAAATCATTTGAATTATTTTTTGAAATAGCACCTGAATTAACCATTGCTTTAAATATTTCACCTTCAATTGTTTTTTCATTTGTAATTTGATGTTGCATACCATGATATCCAGTACCACAATAACCAATCATACATGCAACTTTACGTTTTGGTTTTCGTTCTTCTTTTGGATATATAGGATTTCCTGATTCATCAAGTATACGACTATAATTTAATTGGTAAGTTAGTTAGTTAGTTAGTATAAGACGTCTAGGAATTAAATCACAATTTGTTTTTGATTAATGCATACCCACGAGTCCGGATTTCTCGAAAGAATTCTTTGCTTTTTGGCTGTATTTCCAACATAATCTCCTTTTCTTGCTCTAATCCATTTATTTTCTGAACCTCTTTTATTAAGTTGAGCTCTTTCTTCATCATTAAATTCTTTCTTTTCAAATTTTTTATCAGCTCTGCTATACGTTTGAACATCGCTAGTGGTAGTATTAGTAGTGATATCAGTTGAAGGAACTGTTGAATTGTTAAGTTGTTCAGAATTTTCAGGAATATCTGACATTTTTTTTTTTTTTAAAAAAAAAAAACTTTATAAACTATTAAAGTTCTTTTTTTTAATATCAAAAAATGAAAAAAAAGTTGAAAAAAAATTTCAAATTATTTTTTTTTTGTTACAAAAAAGTTCCAGGTGCGGCGCATTATTTTTCAATATTTTTCTTAATTTTTTTTTTTTTTTTTTATTATTTTTCAAAAGTAAAGAAGAATTAGAATTAAAGTATATAATGAGATCACTTACAGAAGAAGAAACTAAAGTAGTTTTTGAGAAACTAGCGAACTATATAGGAAGAAACATTGCATTATTAATAGATAATAAAGAAGATCCACACGTTTTTAGATTACAAAAAGATAGAGTTTACTATGTATCATTAAAGATTGCAAAATTATCAACATGTATATCAAGACCAAATTTAATGTCATTAGGTACCTGTTTTGGGAAATTCACAAAGAGTGGTAAATTTAAATTACATATCACATCATTAGAATATTTATCAATTTATGCAAAATATAAGGTTTGGATTAAACCAAATGGTGAAATGCCCTTTTTATATGGTAATCATGTCTTAAAGGCCCATGTTGGTAAGATGAGTGAAGATATTCCTGAACATGCAGGTGTTATAATATATTCAATGAAAGATATTCCATTGGGATTTGGTGTTAGTGCTAAATCAACTATTGAATCAAGAAATTTACAACCAAATGGTATTGTTTGTTTCAGACAAAGTGATATTGGAGAATATTTAAGAGATGAAGATACTTTATTTACTTAGGTTTATGATTATATATATTTATATATATAGAATTGAATAAATTAATTAGATATATTAATTGAAAATACAAATTTTGTAGAAAAAAATTATCATTATATAGAAATATATATATATATATATATATATATATAAACATTTGATTATTTTCTACCTTTCTTCTTTTTATTCTTCTTATTACTACTTTTATTTGTTGTTGTTGAAGGTATAGGGGTTGATTCTTTTGTTGAAATATTTAATGATTGTTCAGTAGCTGAATCAATTATACCACCTTGAGTGTCTTTAAAAGTATTTTTACCTTTCTTTTGTTTATAATATGATCTATCTTTTAATTTAATCCACCTTTCATCATCAATTTTTGAAATTAGATCTTTTGGTAATCTTTTCTTTTTATTTTTTTGTTTTTTAATCTTTTTAGTAATTTTTGAATTATTAATAATTTTTAGATTATTTTTAAATTTATTTGGTTTTGTTAAATTTTCATTATTATTAATTAATTCATTAACATCTATATCTTCAATTAATTCATCAATTGAATAATTTAAGGATAATTTATCTTTATTTAAAATATTTGAAATCAATTCATCATTAAAATCTTCAATCTTTTTGAATAATTGGATTGATTTTAATTCATCAAATGATAATAATTCAAATCCAATAAATTTAAAATAATTAAAATCAATTTCATTTGAATTTAATAGAATTAATTTATTAAAAATTTTATTTAATAGATTAATTTTGGAATTTTTTCTATTTAATTTATCATAAATTGATATTAATAAATATATTATACAGGATAAATTTAAATTATTTTCATCAAATTCAATTAAATTTTCTAATAATAAACAAGCATTATTTAAATTATTTTCAATTATATTTAATTGAATTGTAACTAAATTAATCGGTAAATCAATTGGATTTAAAATTGAATATTTAAAAAGATTTGAATTATCATCAATTTTATTTAAGGTCAATAAAGCTAATGGTAAATTAGATTCAGGAAATAAATTTAAATAATTTTTTGTTGTAAAATTTTTAATATTTTTACCACATTTAAAAGCTAATAAAATTTGATTTCTTTGTAAGATTTTAACTTGTGGTAAAGTTAATTTATTTAAATTTTTTAAATTTAAAGAATTTGGGAAATTTAAATAATTATATAATGAATTTGGATTTAAATTCTTATTGTTATTATTTGATAAACTTAATGATAAAATATTATTTATAATTAATAAATTTAAAACTTCATCATTAATTGATGAGGATAGTAAATCCGATAAAATATTAAATGATTCCATTGGTTTATTTAATAATTGATAAACGTAAGCTATTTGAATTTTAATTGGAGTTAATTCATTAATTTTTTCTTCATCATCATTTGGAGAATCTTTTAATATGATATTGGCTAATTCTAAACTTTGATTTAATAAATTCAATGCCTCTTGATATTTAAATTGTTTAATTTTAATTAGGGCTTCATTAAATAATAAATCATAAGAATTTACATCAATGTTTGATAGTGGTTTTTCATCATCATTTAAATCTTTTAATTGAGAAATTACAGCTCTTTCATTAACACTAATATCTAATTCTTCAGATTTCAATTGATTTAATTCAATTAATTCTCTGTACAATTTTAATGCTTCATTATTTTTACCAATTTTATAATAAAATTGTGCTAATATATGATTATAACCAATTTTTGTATTTGAATTAATTTGAGATTTCAAATTAATTAAATTTTCTTCATCATTTAATTTATAATAAATATAAGCTTTTTCTAATAAAATTAATGGATCATTTGAAATATTCTTCTTTGAATTTAATAATTGAATTGCTGATGAATAATTATCCAAATTAATTAAGGCAACTAAACATTGTTTTAAAGCTTTAACATTGGATTTATCGGATTGTAAAAGGGCATAAGCAGTATCATAAACTTGTTTATGTGAATCAGATTTCGTATAGATTTCCAACTTGGAAACCAACTCCACTAGAGACATTAATTTAGATGATCAAGCTAACAATAAATGGAAATATTATCCTGACTTTCAAATTAAAATGTTGAACTTGATTGTAAATTGGGCGTAAAAAAAACGAAAAGTTGGCGAACAGGCAGGGTAACAAAAAACAAATGCTTAAACGACTGATGCTGGATGTTGGATGTTGGATGATGTGATATTGATAGTAGTTATGTTGATTTATATATTCTCCTTTCTCATTCATCAATAATAAGAATGCCTTCCTATCAAAATCAAACTATCATTTTAGATCATGCTCCTACCGGTTCTGTTGATACCGATTATAACTCTCCAACTTCAACTTTTAGACTTGAAGAATCTACTTTTTCCACCGATAATTTAAAACCTGATGAAATTGCTTTACAAACTTTGTATATATCACATGATCCTACTCAAAGAGGTTGGATGCAAAAGAATCAAAATCCAGCAAAATCTTATATTAAACCGATTCTAGAAAATGACCCAATTACTACAGGATCCTTATCAAAAGTTATTGCAATTGGCTCAAATGTTAAACATTTTGCAATAGATGATGTTGTTTCTGGATTAACATATTGGTCCAAATATTCAATCGTTAATGTTAACCAACCAACTTTGGTTAAAGTTGATACTTCAAAAAATTTACCCTTATATTATTATCAAACTGTATTTGGTATGACTTCTTTAACTGCTTATTGTGGTTTAAAAAACATTGGAAATGTTGATAAGGATGATTGTTTAATCGTTAATGCTGCTTCTGGTGCTACTGGTAGTATGGTAGTTCAATTAGCAAAAAAGATTTTTAATGTTAAAACTGTAATTGGAGTTACTTCAACAATTGAAAAATGTCAATATGTTAAAAGTATTGGTGCTGATTATTGTTTAAATTCAAATGATCCAGATTTCTTTACAAATTTACAACAAGTTACAGATGGAAATTGTACTTTGTTTTGGGATAATGTTGGTGGGGAAATGTTGGATTTAACTTTAAATGTAATGAGTAAAAATGGTAGAATTGTTGCTTGTGGTGCTATTTCAAGTTATAATGATAGTTCAAAATCAACCATTAAAAATTGGGCAATTATTATTACCAAGACTTTAACTGTCAGAGGTTTTCTTGCACTTGATCAACGATCCACTTTTCCTGAAGCAATCGACGTTTTAGCAAATGGTTTAATTAGTGGTAAAATTGATTTTAAAGATGGTAAAGATTGCACCATATTTGATGCTTCAGGTGATAATTTTAAAAATATACCAAAGAATTGGTCAAAATTATTTGAAAAAAATAAACCAGTTGGTAAATTAATTTCATTTGTTTCCAAATAATGGAAAGACTTTCTTTCACTTATTAAATAGTTTACTTTTGTACTTTTACTTAAAAATTTAGTTATAGATGTTACAGTTATTATTATTATTATTATTGTTATTATATTTTTATTATTACTTAAATCTTTTGTTGTTTGTTCGCGATAACTCCATTAATATAAGCAGTTCAAAACTTCAAAACTTCAAATTTACAAGGGCAAAATTGAAAATTTCCATATTTTTTTTACTTACAGAGAACGTTACAAATCAAAGTTTTATAATGGCTAAAAAAGGTGGTAAGAAGAATAAAGAAGAACCAATTGATGTTGTCAATTCAGACAATGAATCTGATAATGACAATGGCTCAAAAAAACCAAATAAGAAACAATTAGAAAAAGAAGCAAAAAGACAAAAGGAATTGGATAAAAAGAAAGAAAGAGAAGAGTTATTAAAGATGGAAGAGGAATCCATTAAAACAAAGAAATCTAGTAATAATAAAAAGGGTAAGAAAGGTGGTAATTTAGATGATGCTTTAAATCAATTCAGTGGTGGTGCTAAATCAAATATTAATGCTGATGGTTTAGATGATTCATTGGCTGCTTTAAGTTTATTGAATAAAGATGCTATTGGTGCAAAAGAAATTGATAGACATCCAGAAAGAAGATTTAAAGCTGCTCTAGCAAGCTATACTGAACGTAGATTCCCCGAATTTAAAAAGGAAAATCCAGGTTTAAGAAAACAACAGATTGAACAATTGATCTTTAAAGAATTTCAAAAATCTGATGAAAATCCAATGAATAAAGAAACTAATGTCAGTTATAATGCAACTGAAGAAGACGTTTCGAATGTTAAGAAAAATATTAAGGATAAAAGAAGTAAAAAATTCGAACGTTAGTTCTTTTATAAATTTATGTTTCTATTTTAATTTAAAGTATATAATATAAATACATTTAAAAAAAAAATTGTCTTATTTTACTTTTTTTTTAGTAGGTTGAAATTATAATCGATTATTTTTTTTGTTTTGTTTCTTTTTCATATTGTACATAAATACTATTCTTCATCATCCTCATCATCAATGATTTTAGCGGGTTTCCTATGAACATGCTTTTCTTCATCTTCTTTATTACTTTTTTCTTCTTCTTCTCCTTCTCCTCCTTCTGCTAATTCAGCATCGTCACCACCATCATCATCATCATCATCATCGCCATCGCCATCTTCTTCAAATAAATCTTGATCACTATCTTCGATAAATTCATTTGATAATTTACTCTTTTTCTGTAAAACTTGTTTTCTATCGTCATCTTGTCTTTGCCTTTTTCTCTTTTTATCAATCTTTTCTTCACCACCATCGGTACCAAATAAATCATCATCATCACCACCAGAAGCTGTATCACTTGATTTTGCATCTTCCTCCTCCTCTTCCGATGCAACAAATTTCTTCTTTCTACCGGATCCTGGTTTCCTTCCTCTTTTCTTTTTAGGTTTATTCTCATTATTATTATTTTCATCACCATCCATTTCATCTCTTAAATCCTTTTCTTCTTCCAATCTCAATTGATTCCATTCCTTTGCCTTTTCTTCTAATTCTTTTCTTTTCAAAGATAATATTTCGAATTGTTTCTTTTCTTCCTCTTCTTTTTGTAATTTTAATTTTAATTTCAAATTTTCTTCCTCTTCTTTTGATTTTTTAGCATCATTTAATTTCTTGCTAAATTGAATTTCATATTCTCTTTGCTCTTCAATTGATTTTTCTAATTGTTTAATCAATGAATTACCCGTATTAATTCTTAATTTTAAATCAGTTTTTGGATATGGTGGATGTGAACTTTCTGATAATTCTTCTAATAATTTAATTGAATATTCTAGATCAAATACACATTTTTCTAGATCTTCAATTGTTCTCTTTGATGAAGGTAGCTTTCTAATAAAATCAGATAACTGAAATTGAACAAATGATATATTAAATCTATATGCAGGTGTTGAATTTATTTCGTTTGCCTTTTTAATTAATTCTAATGAATTTTTGAAACATTCTAAATTCTTTTCATATAATCCTCTTAACATCCAAGCTCTACTTAAAAAATTTAAAATTTTAACATCATTTTCTCCAAATCTTTTTAAAGCTAAATTATAACTTTCGATTGATTTTGAAAATTGTTTAACTTCTAATAAACAATGTCCTAAATTTAAATGAATTGAAATATCATTTAATGAATCTCTAACTTTTCTAAAAGTTTCTAATGCAATACCTGATTGTTTTTTATCTGCAAATATAATTGCAATACCTTGTGCTGCAAATGCATTATGTGGATCAATTGTTAAAGATTTTTGATAAAGTTGAGCTGCTCTTACATAATACTGATCTTTTTTAATTTGATCTTTAATTTCTCTTGCTAATGTACAATAAACATTTCCTAACGAAATTAATGCATAACTATCTTGTGATGTAAATTTAACTAGTGTTTCACGATGGTGTTCACTTTCAATATCATTTGAAGATTTTTTTTCTTCATTATTTGAAATTTTATGTAATTTACCAAATTTCTTAACATACCAACCATAAAATGATCTAATTTCTAAATCATCTGATGATTTCTCTAATAATTCAATAACCTCATCTTTAACATTTTTATTTTCTGAAACACAAGACAACAATAACCATCTTAATTTTGCTGATATATAATTCGGACATTTATTTAAAATTTCTTCATAAATTGTCATTGATTCTTTAATTTCATTATTAGATTCTTTGCTTCTTGCAATATTATATTTTAATGTAATTTCTAGTGCATTTTCTTTTTCACCAGATTCTTGGATTTTTAATGAATTTAATGCATCTTCAAAATAATTAAATTCAGAACTTTTTTCATTCTTTAATAAAGAAAACACTCCAATATTATTTAGTAATATATATGAAATCTCAGATTGTGACTTACCTGAAGCTGATTCTGATTCTTTTGCCATTTGTAAATATTTTAATGATTGTGATAAATCCTTATCCTCATAAACTTTTGATAAAGCTAACAAAGCTGACACATTAATTGTTTCATGTTGATCTTGAACTAATTTAACATACTTTTCTAAAAATGAAATGGATTTATTAATGGTTTTAGAATTTTTTGAATATAACATACCTAAGGCATAAGTAACCTCTAAAATTCTTGAATTTGATTCTTGAATTTTTTCAAAAGTTCTAATTGCATCTTGAAATTCTTTTCTAACAACTAAACATTGTCCATAACCAACCCTTGATAATAAATTTTTTTCATTTAATTTAATTGAATCAGAAAATAATTTTTGTGATTGAATAAAATCTTTTTTAATAAACTTACATCTTGCTAACCAAAAATTTGAATCACTTTTAACTTTGGATGAAACATTCTTTGAATTTAAAACGTTTTTACATAATCTTTCGGTTGTGTCATAATCATCTTTCGAAAAAAAATATGATGCTAAGATAATTTGAATAACCTCATTTGTTGGATCATCATTATATGAAGCTTTTGTGAATTCTAAAGCTTCTTGATATTTATTTAAAAAATCATTGTCAGATTTCGAATTTATAAAACAGTCATCAAATTTTGCTAATGAGATTAAAATTTTTGCTTCTAAATTATTTTCAGGATTAACTTGAATAGAATTTTGCCAAGCTTGATTTGCTAATTCTTTCTTTTCTAACAACCAAAAACATAATCCAATTCCAATTCTTGGATCAGGTCTTACTAAAGGATTTAAACTTAAACATCTTTGAAAAAGTTTTAAAGCTGATAAATAATTCTCTCTATAAAAAAATATTTTTGCTTTACCCATCAAAGCATAACAATTTTTTGAATTTTTATGCAATAATGAATCAAAAGTTCTTGATTCTTTTTCAAAATTTGAGTTTTTAGAATGTTGTAAAGTTGTATGTAAACTTAATAAAGCTTGACATAAGATAATTGATTCATTGTTTGAATCCAAATTTAAAGAAAGTTTATTCTCATGTAAAGCAGTTTCTAAATTCAAAGTATTTGGATCCTTAAAGTATAACCAAGAAATAAAATTATGAAATAAAGCTTGAATTTGTCTTGTAGACCGTTGAATTGATTGTTCCTCTAAAGCACTTTTAATAACTTTTAAAGATTCATTAATTTTACCTTGATTTGCATAAGCTTTGGCAATGGCTAGCCAATAACTATGAGAAGACTGTTCATTGGATAAGACAGTACAAATTTCCAAAGGATCTTCTGGTAAATCAGTGAGAGTATCGATTTCAATTTCACCATCACCACCGTCACCATCATTAATTGGAATGGAAATACTTGTGGACGTGTACTTATCTCTCTTGACAGGATCATCAATGGAGTTCAAGTAGAAACTAGCAGACAGCTTGACGTCGTCTTCAAACCCTTGAGAGTCTGTCATTGTATTTTAAAACTGCTGTTTTCGTTGTTGCCCCTTTTATAATTATGTGTTTGTTGCCCTTTTTCAGATTTATTTTGTTGTTGAATTTGTCCACAGGAAAAGCCCGCGCGCCGCACAAAAATATTTTTCTTTTCTCTTTAACTTTCTAAGTTTAATACTGTTGAAAATCTGTTTCATAGTGATTTCATACTTTGCCAACCTTTGAAATCAATTTCAATGAAGAAATCGTCTTATAGAATTTATGTTGGAGCGATATCTCCAACACTAGCAGAAAATATTCAAGATTTGGAAACTAGATTTGCAAAATTTGGTGAAATTGAAAAATCATTTGAAATTCATAAAAAAGAATTATTGAATTACTATTTTTCATATATAACAATCAAAACTACATTAACCGATTTTAAAAAATTAAAAAGTACTTTTAATGGTGCTAATTTCAAAGGATCAAAATTAATAATAGATATAGCCAAACCAGATTATGAAGAAAACTGGTTAAAAGACTCGAAAAGACAAGATAAGCAAATAAATCAAAGAAAACAACGTCAAAGGATAACACAAGCAAGATTAGAAAGAATTTCTAAGAAAGATGAAAATCCATTTAATCAACCAATAAAAGGTCGTGTAAGAAAAACAAAACGTAAAGATTTAAAAAAATTAACATTAAGAGTTAATATTAATGGTAATTTAAAAATTATTCATTGTAAAAAGACAAAAGTTTGGGGTTTTGATAAGAATAAAAAATTAATTGATTTGGTTTATAAATTTATTAATAATCAGTGGAAAGATGGTAATGATCATATAGTTGAAAGACTAACTAAGTCAACTATACATTTCAGAGATAATACCGTCAAAGCCACAAAATTATCCAAGGATAATGATAACATTGAGGATGATGCCGAAGAAGAAGAAGAAGAAGATGAGAGTAAGAAATTGAATAAAGTTTTAGGAACATTATTCAAACAATATGACTTTGAAAAGCCAGTCGAATTAGAAAGTAAAGAGGATGAATATGCAGGTGAAGAATATGAAATCAAAGGAAAATATGATGATAATGATGATGATGATGATAATGAAGATGAAGTTATGGATATTAATATACCCTCAAATAATTGTATTGTTCCATCGTATGATGAAATTGTTGATGATTATAAAAAATCTCATAATGAATTCAAATTGGTTCATTATGATGAAAATGAAGATCAAGATGATGATGGAGAATTTTATAAAAATTTAACCAAAGAATCTCCAAATTTAAATGATTTTGAGGAGATAGTTGAAGTTAACACAATAAGTGCTGAACAAACAGAAAAACCAGAAATTGATTCTGCAATAGATGATGAATTCATGCCCTCATTCACTAATTCTGAGCCTAAAGTTCAAAATAACACTACTGAGAAATTAAGAGGTTTATTGAATCCAATTGAGGAGCAATCATCATTCAAATTTCAACTTGATGAATCAGACATTGATGAATCCAAAAATGTTGAAGAAGAACAACAACCACAAGAGCAACATCAACTTCAACAAGAAATTAAAGAAATGATTCAGGAAAAGCCTTCGAGAGATGATTTTGGATTATTCTTTCCACACTTTGATTCACCATTTTTAATTGCTCAAACTCAATTAAATAAATTAAATGAGTTTAAAATTAATGAAAAGTTAAAGTATAATGACTGGTTCTATGAATCAAGAGGAGAATTAAATAGAAATTTCAGAGGTCGCAGAAGAGATGTTTTGAGACAGCTCAGAAAGAAATCAAAAGGAAATACGAATACGAGTTATATATGATAGATATCTTTAATTTAAATTAATAATAATATTCATTTAATAGAGTAATATAAAACAACAATAACAACAAAGAATAAAAGTAGAAATACTAATCCAGTAGTAAGAACACATAATAGTTTAGTTTGAAGTTAAAAACACTAAACCAAAAGTATATAACAAAAAAGTATAGAATAATTCCGAAAAGAAAAACCACAAAACAACCAAAAACCTAAAATTATATTTATAACCAATGTGTAGTAAAAGAATAAAGAAACTGAAAATCTAATAATAATCAATTTGACAAGTTCTTAATATCTTGAATGACTGCAACAACATCGTTGTACAAAGTATCAGGAATACTAACAGATTCTAAAGTTTTTTCTAATTCTTCAATTGGGGAATCAGATTCAACTTTATCTTCTTGAAAATTCCAGAAATCCGATAAATCACCACCTGCACCATTGAAAATTAAAACATTTGGTGTATCAGCATCAGGAATTGCTGATAATGCATCTTTAGTACCAAATTTAATTAAATTCTTCTTTAATTCAGCTGGAGTAATCTTACCAGATGAGAACAAAGAATCAGATTCAGGTTGTAAAGATAAAAAGTAAGTTAAAATACCAGCAACATGTGGAGATGCCATTGAAGTACCCGATAAGACAGCAGTTGCAGAATCTGAACCAATATAAGTTGATAAAACATTCAAACCTGGAGCAAAGATATCAACACACTTACCATAGTTTGAGAAGTAAGCTCTGGTATCAGATAGAGTTGAAGCACCAACAGTAATTGGCTTTTCAGCTGCAGCTGGAGAAGTATTACAAGCATCTTGATTTTCATTACCAGCAGCAACGGCAAAATGGATACCAGCAGTGACAGCGGCATTAACCGCTAAATCTAAAGCAGGAGACTTACCACCACCCAAAGACATATTAGCAGTAGAGCCTTTGAAACCGGATTTACCTTCCTTCGATTCTTTGACGTGCATATTGGCAGCAACTTCAACACCTTTGACCACATCAGACATAGTACCAGAACCATTTGATCTTAAAACTTTAATTGCGACCAAACTAGCATTCTTGGAAACACCATAAGCTTTAGAACCAATAGTACCAGCACAGTGAGTACCATGACCATTACCATCAATATCTTCATCGCCATCTGGAATTGTGGCACCCCATTTAGCTCTTCCTTCAAATTCTTCATGTGTAATAGAAACACCAGTGTCGATAATATACGAAGTAACACCTTTACCAGCATCATTATCATAAATATATTGATTGAAGTTAGATAAACCTAATTGTTCTCTGTGAGAGATTCTTGATAAACCCCAAGGAGCACCGACCTGTGTTTCAGCTTTGTTTGCATGAACAATAGAATCCATTTCAACAACAGCAACATCTGGATGTCTTAGCAACAACTGAACGACAGAAGGAGTAAACTTACCAGAATAACCCAAGGTCAACCCATCAAAGTCAAAAGTATGCTTAATACCGCCATTTTCAATAGAAAATTCGGCAATTTGCTGTGGCGTTTTCAATGTTGATAAGGATTGAACAACCAAATCTTCAACCCATAACTTGTGGAAATCCGACGCATCCTTAGATAAAGGCTCCTTAAACATAACAATATAGGAGTTTGGAATAAAGGACTCCATGGTGACTAAAGTAGCAGCTTCATCTTCTGCAAGCAAATTGACGGAATGTGAAGTAGCAACGACATCCCCCTCTTTAGTGAGCTGGATGGCAGGCAAGTCATCAAAATTAGGGATCACCAAGGCATTTGCAGCGATGGAAGATAGAATGGCTAGAGCTAATGAGGTAGAGAGTTTCATATTAATAATGAATGATACAGGGGAAAAAGAAGAAGAAGAGGGCAACGGGAACTGTCGTTTGCCCTCAGACGATAAGCTTTTTATACAAAAAAGGCGACGCGTCGATTGTTATCTAATCTACAATAGTCTTGACGTTGTTGGCGTAGTCGTCAACGTCACTTAGTTGCTCTTCCTCCTCCAGCTCCAGTTCGTCGTCAATGTTAGCTTCATCTAGCTCGGCTTCAGCTTCATCCATTATGGCGTCCACTTGCTCTTCCTCATCTTCTTCATCTTCGTCGTATTCTTCTAGTCCAGCATCTTCAATTTCTTCTATATATTCAACATCTTCTTCTATCTCTTGAACATCTTCTTTAACTTCATACTTCATTAAATCTCTTTTCAACTCTAATCTTTCCGTAACCATATTAATTTTACCTTTCAACTCCATCAATCTATTTAAATTCCTCGACTTGGCATTTAAAACACTAATCAAATTATTTAAATTTGCATTTGAATGATTAATTAAGTAATTTCCATGAAATATTAAAATATTTTTAATCCAATAATTTAGATTTCTATTACGATTAATTCTCTCTGACAATCTATCCAATAAAGAAACTGAATAAACCGAATCCATTCTGCTAATAGTATTTCTAATTATAGTTTCATCCTTATTATTTAAAACTGTCTCTAATAATGAATGATCATTAGACTTTAATGCTTGAATTAAAACAACCGTCAATGTTCCTGCTTTAGCTTTCTTTTTACTATTTTTTGTAACTGAATTAGTAGCAGTTAATTGCAATCTCTCAGCCAAAGATAAGTCTTCATCTTCATCCTCATCATCTTCATCTTCTTTAACTTCGTCATTTCTATTAACATCTCTAACATTCTCACCAGAGGTGACAATTGCATGACTTTCATTATAATGCTTTGCTGATGCAATATCATGACCATATTCTAAATGTTGAAATGATTTTAAATTTGGTTTTTCTTTTATAATTTCAATATCTTTATCTTCATCTAAGTATTCTTGATAATGAAAAAATGGTATCGAGGAATTTTCTAACCATGTTAATATAATAAATTTGTTATTTAACTTTAAATCTTCAAATATCAAGTTTTCTTGAATTTGATTATTTGGTCTATTTAATTTAATTTTATAATTTGAATTAGTTGATTTCTTCTTTCTTTTAAATTTAGATTCATTACCTGATTCAAATGGATTATTAAATATTTCAATTTCTCCAATATCAGTTAATACAATAATCAAATCAAATTTATCATTTTTATAATAATCAATCTTTAAAATATTATTTTCACAAACAAAAATTTTTTCAATTTGATTTTTAATTAAATTTAAACAATTTATAAATCTATCATTTTTGGTAAATGTTAAAATGAAATCTTCGGTTACTTTAATATCTTCAACCATATTAATATGATTTGAATTTAGTTGTATAATTTCTTTATCCTTTAGTAAATATAATGAACTCGAACTTAGAATGATATCATTTCCACAATATTTAAAATTTTTGAATTTAATATTATCTAGACTTTCATTAACGTAATCATTTAAAAACAATGAATCTGAGGCTTGAAATTCATTATCAAACTTATATAATTTGTTATCAAGATCCAATCCCCAATAGTTCCCATTATCGTATTTGAATTCAATTAAATTTGAATTTAATTTAGTTGTCATAATAATTTCATTTGTTGTCGGAGAATAAATATTAAAAAAGTTAGAATTTTCAAATAGTATAGCAATTAATTGATCTTCCAAATTACTCTTTTGTTTTTTTAAAGTATGCTGTTTATTTGTATTTGGTATCCATTGTAATTTTAAAACTTTTAATCCTTTATTTATTGGAAAAACTGTTGAAAATGAATTTAATGAATTTGCTGAAGTATTAGTAGATTGAACTCTTAAAACATGGTTATCCAAAGAATTAATCACACTAGCAAAGAAATTACCACTTGGATCGTACTCGGATGTTACTAACGGCATGCTTCCAGTAGTTTATATACAGCAAAAAAAAAAAACAATCTCCCGAATATCAGTTGTTTAACTAAGTATACTGAAAATGAAAAATAAAAATTTTGTTGAGGCTGTGCCATGCGGGTCGATCGGCCCCTTTTTTGTCTTTTTCAACTTGTTAATTTTTTTCAATTACACGATGACTGAATAAATAACATCAGATTTTTATTATCACCAATCAATATGGCTACAGAAAATAAAGGTGTTGTTTTAGAAAACACCACTCGTAGAGATGCTCTTATTGAGATTGAAACCAAGTATAAGGCATTATGGGCAGAAGAAAAACCACATGAGATTAATGCTCCAACAAACGAAGAAGTTCCTTATGGCACTCCATTAGAAGAATTACATGGAAAATATGGCAAATATTTTACCTCAATGGCTTACCCTTATATGAATGGTGTTTTACATGCTGGTCATTCTTTTACTTACTCTAAATCTGAATTTGCAACCGGGTTTGAAAGATTAAGAGGTAAGAAAGCTTTATTCCCATTAGGTTTCCATTGTACTGGTATGCCAATTTGTGCATCAGCTGATAAACTAAAGAGAGAAGTTGAATTATTTGGTAAAGATTTTTCAGGATATTCTGAACAATCTGTTGAAGAAGAACCAAAGGAAACAACTCCAACTAAACAAGCGGAAAAGACAGATCCTACTAAATTTGTTGCTAAAAAATCAAAGGTTGCTCAAAAGGCTGGTACTTCAAAGTATCAATTTCAAATTATGAGACAATTAGGTATTCCAAATGACGAAATTCATTTGTTCGCCGATCCTTACCATTGGTTGTCGTTCTTCCCACCTTTAGTTAAAGCTGATGTTACTGCTTTTGGTGGTAGAGTTGATTGGAGAAGATCAATGATTACAACTGATATGAATCCTTATTATGATTCCTTTGTTGAATGGCAAATGAGAGCTTTGAAAGAGTCGGGTAAAATTAAATTCGGTGAAAGATATACAATTTATTCTGTTAAAGATGGTCAACCTTGTATGGATCATGATAGACAATCTGGTGAAGGTGTTTTACCACAAGAATACACTGGTATCAAGATTCAAATCACTGAATTTACTCCAGAAACTTTAGATTTATTCAAATCGAAGAACTTTGATTCCTCAAATAAAAAAATTTATTTAGTTGCTGCAACTTTAAGACCTGAAACTATGTATGGTCAAACATGCTGTTTTGTTTCACCAAAGATCAATTATGGTTTGTTTGATGCTGGAAATGGAGATTATTATATTACAACTCACAGAGCTTTCAAGAATATGTCATATCAAAAGCTAACTCCGGTTAGAGGTAAATTTGATTCAGTTCTAGAAATTAATGGTACTGTTTTAGTTGGCTCTAAAATCCATGCTCCATTAACTCCATATAAAGAATTAAGAGTCTTACCAATGGAAACTGTTTTAGAAACAAAAGGTACTGGTGTTGTTACCTGTGTTCCATCAAATTCTCCGGATGATTTTATTACAATTAAAGATTTATATCATAAACCAGAATATTATAAAATTAAACAAGAATGGGTTATCCAAGAACCAATTGCAGTTGTTTCAACTACAAAATATGGTAACATAGGAGCTGAATATTTAGTTAATGAATTAAAGATTAATTCTCCAAAGGATAAAATTCAATTAGCAAAAGCAAAAGAATTACTATATAAGGAAGATTATTATAATGGTACTGTGATCATAGGTAAATATGCTGGCGAAAAGGTTGAAGTTGCAAAACCGAAAGTTAAACAAGATTTAATTGACCAAGGTTTAGCTTTTGTTTATAACGAACCTGAAAGTATTATTATGTCAAGATCGGGTGATGAATGTATTGTTTCATTAGAAGATCAATGGTATTTAGATTATGGTGAACCAACCTGGAGAGCTCAAGTTGAAGAATGTTTAGACAATATGAATACTTTTAATTACGAAACCAAAAATGCTTTTGAAGGTGTTTTAGGATGGTTAAAGAATTGGGCTGTTTCAAGAACTTATGGTTTAGGAACTAGAATTCCATGGGATAAAAAGTACTTAGTGGAATCATTATCAGATTCCACTATTTATCAAGCTTTCTATACAATTGCACACTTATTACACTCTGACTTCTATGGTAAAGTTGCTGGCCCATTAAATATTACAGCAGATCAAATGACCGATCAAGTTTGGGATTATATTTTTTCAAGATCAGATGAAATTCCTGAAAATATTGAATTAGAAAAATTACAATTATTAAGAAGAGAGTTTGAATTTTTCTATCCATTAGATGCTTCAATTTCTGGTAAAGATTTAATTCCAAACCATTTAACTTTCTTTATTTATTGTAATGTTGCTTTATTCCCAAAGAAATTTTGGCCGGGTGGTATTAGATGTAATGGTCATTTATTATTAAATAATGCAAAAATGTCAAAGTCTACTGGTAATTTTAGAACTTTATCCCAATTAGTTGAAAAGTTCGGTGCTGATGCTTCAAGAATTGCTTTAGCAGATGGTGGTGACACCATGGAAGATGCTAACTTTGATGAAAGTAACGCTAATGCTGCTATTTTAAGATTATACAACTTGAAAGAATGGGTTGAAGACATTATCAAGAATCAAGGTTCATTAAGAACTGGCGAATATAACTTATTTGATAAATTATTTGAAAATGAAATGAATTTATTAATTCAAGAAACTTATAAACATTATAATGCCACCTATTATAAAGCTGCTTTAAAGACTGGTTTATTTGATTATATTAATTCAAGGGATTATTATAGAGAAGTTACATCTACCGAAGGTGGAATGCATAAAGATTTAGTTTTAAGATATATTGAAACTCAAATCATTTTATTATCACCAATTGCTCCTCACTTTACTGATTATATCTATAGAGAACAATTAGGTCATAAAGAGTCAATCCATCAAGCTAGATGGCCAAAATTAACAAAGCCAATTTCTTTATCAGAAACTGCTTCTTTAGAATACATTAGATCTTTAGCAAAATCTATTAGGGAATCTGAAGGAATTTTATCGAAGAAGAAGAAAGGTGGTAAACCAGCTGAATTAGATAAATCAAAACCTGCTGAATTATCATTATTTATTTGTGGTTCCTTCCCAAATTGGCAGGAAAAGTATGTTGAATTAGTTAGAAAATTATTTGAAAGTTCTAAATTAGATGATATGAAATTAATTAAAGATGAAATTGCTAAGCCAGATATGAAGAAGGCTATGCCGTTTATTAATGAGCTAAAAAAGAAGTTGGCAGTTTCCAAACCAGAAGAAGTCTTTGATAGAGAATTATCATTTAATGAACTTGAAGTAGTTGAAGCTTCATTAAACGTTTTGAAGAAAGCACCAGCTGGAGTTACTATTGATAGTATTTCAGCTTTTGTTTTTGATAATGGTTCAAAAACTGCTAAAAATATTTTAACTGGAGAAGAAAGTGAAGTCCCAAATTCAAGAGCTATCGATAATGCTATCCCAGGCCAGCCTGCCGTTTTCATTAAGAATTTATAAGAAATACCATTTAAATAGTTTATAACTTTCCTTTATTTTGTGATTAAATTCAGACTCCATTTCCTTAATACTTTAATGCTCCTTGAATACCTTTTTATCTTTCCGACCACCATGATGTGCTTAAACTCTTCTAAGTACAAGTATTACTGTTTAGTATATGAAGTAGTCTCTTAAATATATCAATAATCCAGCTATATTCTATCTCGTTTCTTTGGCATTCTGATAACATTTTAAAACAATAAAATAAAACAATCTATTTAGATGAAGTGAAACGTGAGAGCACAAAAAAAAGAACTAAAAATAAAGGTATATAAAAAGAGGGCAACTAGTATTCAAAGATCAACTTCAGGCATGAAAAGAAATAAGTAAAAATATAAATAATAAAGTAAAGATCACAATCAATCAAAATTATATCAATGTACCTCTTCTGTTCTTCTAAATTCCTTGAAATGAAAATAGAATTCAATAGCAGAGATAAATCCAACAAGACTAACAATTCCAAGCACCCACACCAAATACGGATCAATTGACCAAATACTTAAAAAGCCACCAACAACAGCAGCAAGGGCCATCATCAATAAAAACATACCAACGATGAAAGATTTCATACTAGCTGGCGATTTTGAATAGGCTAATTCATAAGCTGAAACTGCGGCAAAACATTCACCAATAGCTTGTAATGAAAACATAATGCCAGTCCACCATGCAGAAATTGGTGAAACCGTATTACAAGTAGAGGCATAATCACCACAATCACTTGTCTTATATATATAATGTTGTATAATTGTACCAAATAATGTACCTGTAGCACCCAATAAAAAACCAAAAGTAATTTTATGAATTGATGTAAAATTGACTTTAAGTTTACGTAAAAATGGATATAAGATTGAATCTAAGAATGGGATAGTAATTAAAATTGCCAATGGATTAAAATATTGAAAAAAATCATTGGGTAGTCCATTAGTACGCATTGATCCTGCTTGATTAATTTGAATTGAATTTAATGTATTATCATTTAAATTAAATATGATAAAATATAGGAAGATAGCACAAACTTCAATTGTTCTTCTAAAATCATTAATCGATAATTGTTTTGTTGTAATTTGAACATCCCAAAAAGATTTATCAATAATTCTTTTATGCCAACCTTTTCCAAACAACTGCTTTAATATTGGGAATATATCATCATAAATCGATTTACCTTCAGGAGGTAAATTTCTTAATCTTGGTTTTAAGTAATATAATAAAAATGGTAGTATCATATAGACCACTAATGTGCATGAATAAACAACATAGAAGCCGTACCTACGTTCGATGAATGAACTCAATAAAGCAACAAAACAACCAACGTTAATAAATAAGTAAAACATCAGACTTAATTTCTCTAAAGTTGCTCTATAATCAACAACAACATATGTACCACCTTCACGTTTTTCTAAATAGTCTTTCTGCATCGGATATTGATCCATTAATAAAGGTAAACAATTTGGTTTAATGAAACCTGCACTTAGGGCGATTGTAATAACCGAAACAACAGTTAAGGTAAAAGATAATGGAACGATTTTAATAATTGCCGGAACAGACGCTATAACTAATAAGGTGTGACCAATTATCCCTATTATAGTGCCAATAACAACACTTTTAAATTTACCATATCTTGTATCTGATAAATATCCAGCCCATAAAGGTGACAAGTAAGCAATAAACATCATAACTTGAGAAACTAAACTAGCAACCCCTAACCCCAAACCAAAAGCACCTGGACTTTCGTCATTACTTAAATTCAAAACAGAACCGTTGGTAGAATGAAGAGGTAAAGGCCGTTGAATCATATTCGTTATGCAACCTGTAATCATGAAAAATGATAACCGTTCTGTAAATTCAACAAAGCAAACTAAATATGCAACACTGGGTATCTTTCCGGTTACTCTTCTATAATTATGTTTAAATGCTTCATCTAGTGAGTCAAGCTGACTAAGTATGTCAGCTTCATCTGAATTAAATTCGTTTGGTGGATCCGAAAGAGATCCCAATTCAAAATCATCAAATTGATTAGCATCATTTTGGAAGAGAAGCTTTTGTTGAACCTCACTTTGCTCATTGACTTCATAGGTGGGAAGTTTGCCTGACTTCATCCAAAATATAGTGATCGGATATTATAGTAGATCAACAAGCAAGCAAACAAGCCTGATAAGCTGGGCAGAGTGTTTAAGAGACATATCTAGGAAGTGCTCTTACCTGTGCCAACTGAGCCCTTCACCAGCCACATCACTACCTACAGATTCTCACTATTAGAATTTCAAGGAATTTGATCAATTATTGATTGGCCACTTGGACCCCAGAATAGCAATGGAAGACGCAGAACTACAAGCCATCAGAGCTGCGAGATTGGCAGAAATGCAGAGAAACTCTCAAGGGGGTAGTTCTGCTCAGCAAAAAGATGGCAAACAAGTGACAAACCCAGCGGATTCTATCTTATCTCAAGTATTACAACCTGGAGCAAAAGAAAGATTAACAAGAGTTCGAATGGTTAAACCAGAGAGAGTCCAAGCTGTTGAAAACTATTTATTAAGACTATATCAATCCGGTGCAATTAGAACTAAGGTTACTGAGGATGATATTGTTGAAATCTTAGAAAAAGTTGCAAAAGATGAAAGAAAATCCAATGAGACTAAAATTGTTTTCAGTAGAAGAGAGACTAGTTATGATGATGATATTGAAGATGGAGATGATGACTTTTTTGACTGATTGAGTCTGGGAGGTTTAATTTGCGTTTTTTTTGCTTCTTTTTTTTCTTTTTTTGCTTTGAACTTGATCTACATATTAAAAGTAACTGTTTGTTTGATTATAGTAAACCATCATATATCTCGTTTCTATATTTATTCATTATCTAGATTGTTCACTCTAACTTTATAAAGGTTTGTATGCAGTTTCTGATTATCTTTTTGGTCCACATAATAATCATAACTCTCATGTTTTGTGTTTTGCGTGCATATATTCGTTCTTCTTCGTTGAATAGCAAACTATATGCCGGTAAATCGGCACTTTAGAGAAACTACAACCCAGACACTAAACATCGGTGGATAACTTGGGTATTGGCAATTGTAATCGGTGCTTATCACTGCCTATCTCTACAACCCCACCAGTAGAATCAAAAATTCTCCGTTTTATCGGCTCCAATGCCAAAGCGTCTCGCCTGGAACGTCCCAATGAGGCAGGTGGTGACGCCCGCTTACCTCTCCGAATTTCTCTTCGTTTCCCCCTATTTAAAGTTCACCAAGTCCACTTCTACTTCCAACTGCTATCAATAGCTTTGTTTTTCACTCATCTCTATCGACGACTCTACAAAATGGCTATTCATCCTTTTGCTCCAATCACTGATGATGAACTAAGATTGACTTCAAAGTTGATCAAAGATGCTACCTCCGGTTCCTACAAACCTCATTTCTTACAAATTGATAGAGATGATCCTCCAAAGAGAGAGATGATTAAATATTTAAAAGCTGAAAAAGAAGGTAGAACATTACCAAGAATACCAAGAGTCACTCATGCTTATTATTACCTAGGCGAAATCCTACATAAGGCTTTAGTAAATGTTACAAATGCTCATGTTATAACTATTCAACCACAAGAAAAGGGTGTTCAAGGTCCATTATTATCCGATGATATTGCTGATATTGAAGAACTAGTTAAAACACATCCATTATGTGTTGCTGAAGTTGAAAAATTAAAGTTACCATCTCATATTAAAGTCGTTTGTGACCCATGGATGAATGGTACTGATTCAAAAGAAGATAGATTATTAATTCAATGTTACATGTACTTAGCTAATGCCAATCACCCAGAATCAAATCATTACTCATTACCTTTAAAGTTCTCTCCTGTCTTTGAGTGTTTAAGTAAGAAATTTGTTAGAATGGATTATTTACCTGCTGGAATTGATGAAACTGTTGCTCAAACCGAACCATGGACCGAATTTCCATTAGTTGAATATCACCCTGAATTAAACGGTGAGCCATTAAGACCATTAAAACCTTTAATTGTTGAACAACCTGAAGGTCCAGGCTTTAAAATCGAAAATTATAAAGTTGAATGGCAAGGCTGGTCTTTTTATGTTATTCCAAATGTTAGAGAGGGTTATGCATTATACGATATTCATTTTAAAGGTAGATCTGTTGTTTATAGAATGTCCTTAAATGAAATGACTGTTCCATATGGTGACCCAAGAGCTCCATTTCATAGAAAACAAGCTTTTGATTTAGGTGATTGTGGTTTCGGTACTACAGGTAATTCACTAGAATTAGGTTGTGATTGTTTAGGTGTCATCAAATATTTAGATAATAGAAAAACCAACAGAGATGGTGAACCAGTTTTAATTCCAAGTACTGTTTGTTTACATGAGCAAGATATGGGTTTATTATATAAACATGTTAATTATAGAACTAACCATGCTGTTGTTACTAGAAAAAGAGAATTTGCTGTTCAAACCATCGCAACAGTTGCAAATTATGAGTATGCTTGTAACGTTATCTTTGATCAAATTGGAGAAATTAAAATCCAAGTTAGAGCCACTGGTATTTTATCTACAATGCCAATTGAAAAAGGTTTAACTGTTCCTTGGGGTACTAACGTTGGCCCATTAGTCATGGCGGCTTACCATCAACATATGTTGAACTTTAGAATTGATCCTGCTATTGATGGTCATCAAAACACTGTTTGTTTTGATGATGTTGTTAGAATGGAGCCAAATACTAAATTGAATCCATATAATGTCGGTTTTGTTACTGAAAGAACATATGTTGAAAAACCAGGTTATGTTGAACAATCTCCATTCACTAACAGAAACTGTAAAATCATCAATGAAAACATCATTAATCCAATATCTCATAAACCTGTTGGTTATAAGATTATGATGCCAGCAAGACAAATGTTAATGGCGGATCCTGAGTCTTACAATAGTAAAAGAGCACAATATGCTACCCAACAAATTTGGGTCACTGATTATCAAGATGGTGAACTGTATGCTGCTGGTGAATTCACAAATCAATCTCAAGGTGATACTGGTTTAGGTATCTGGTCAAAGAGAGATGTCAATGTTAGAAATGCCGACCCTGTTGTTTGGGCTACTTTAGGTTTCACACATATCCCAAGACCAGAAGATTTCCCTGTTATGCCTGTTGAAATCCATGAAATCCATATCACACCTTTTGGATTCTTTGAAAAGAACCCAGCTTTAGATGTCCCACAATCCAATAACAAATTTAACAAGTCTGAATACTTTGATGATGCTAAGCCTGGCTCAAGTGCAGTTGGTTCTTCTTGTTGTAGTAAAATCTAAACTAAACTATTCTTTTAATGTTTCACTTATTTATTTCGTTCTATACTATATACTATATAACCATATTTTCCATGTTTGTATTTTCTTTAATTACCTTTTGATACATTCTCCGCAGTCTTTTCAGTTGGAATCCGAACGAGTGCGACATCTTACCACTCTTAAGTCGTCTACCCCTGCGGCAACTTCTTATCGGGGAAGCATAAGCGCCAGTTGAAATATCCTATCTTTAATGATTTATTAGATTACACCTTATAAAGACGCTTGATTTCTTGACTTCGACTCACCTTTTTTTAAGAAAAATCAATCGGATCATCATCTGGAACCACATCAACCATGTCATTGCAACATCCATTCGATCCAATGACAGACGCAGAAATCCGTCTTGCTTCTAAAATTGTCAAAGACAATGTTAAAATCGGTAAACCACATTTTATTCAAATTGATCGAACTGATCCTCCAAAACAAGACATGCTGAGATATCTAGCAGCTGAGAGAGAAGGTACTGGGTTACCTTCAATTTCAAGAGTCGCCTATGTTTACTATTATATTGATCAAGACTTTTATAAAGCTTTGGTGAATGTCACATATGGTCATTTAATTACATCTCAAAAGCAAGGTGATGATGTCGAAGGACCATTTTTAGGTGATGATGTTTTAGAAATTGAGGAATTAGTTAAAACACATCCATTATGTGTTGCCGAAGTTGAAAAGTTAAGGTTACCATCAAATATTAAAGTTGTTTGTGACCCATGGATTTATGGTACTGATAAAAAAGAAACTAAATTGTTAGTTCAATGTTATATGTATTTAGCTAATGCAAACCATTCAGAATCAAATCATTATTCATTACCATTGAAATTTTCTCCGGTTTTCAATGTATTAACTAAAGAATTTATTAGAATGGATTATCTACCATCCGGAATTGATGCGAGTATTACCAGCACCAAACCATGGACTGACTTTCCGTTGGTTGAATATCATCCTGAGTTAAATGGTGAAACTTTAAGACCACTAAATCCTTTGATTGTAGAACAGCCAGAAGGTCCAGGTTTTGATATTAAAGGTCAAAAGGTTGAATGGCAGGGCTGGTCTTTCTATGTTGTTCCAAACTCTAGAGAAGGTTTTGTTATTTATGATATACATTTCAAAGGTAGATCTGTAATTTATAGATTATCTTTATCAGAAATGACAGTTCCATACGGAGATCCAAGAGGCCCTTATCATAGAAAGCAAGCTTTTGATTTGGGCGATTGCGGATTTGGTGCTAATGGTAATTCGTTAAGTTTAGGCTGTGATTGTTTAGGAGTTATTAAATATTTTGATACTCTGAAAACTAATGTTGATGGTAAACCAATCTTATTACCAAATACGGTTTGTATGCATGAACAAGATATGGGTTTATTATATAAACATGTTAACTACAGAACTAACCATGCTGTTGTTACTAGAAAAAGAGAATTTGTTATTCAAACCATAGCAACAGTTGCAAATTATGAATATTCAGTTAATGTTATTTTTGATCAAATTGGTGAGGTTAAAATTCAAGTTAGAGCCACCGGTATTTTATCTACAATGCCAATTGAAAAAGGTTTAACTGTTCCTTGGGGTACTAACGTTGGCCCATTAGCTTTAGCTGCTTATCATCAACATTTACTTTCATTTAGAATCGATCCTGCTATTGATGGATACCAGAATACTATTGTTTATGATGATGTTGTTAGAATGGAGCCAAATACTAAATTGAATCCATATAATGTTGGGTTTGTTACTGAAAGAACATATGTTGAAAAACCAGGTTATGTTGAACAATCTCCA
>JAJLSH010000197.1:0-45641 GCA_030567475.1 Ambrosiozyma angophorae | reverse complement strand
AATCCATATCACACCTTTTGGATTCTTTGAAAAGAACCCAGCTTTAGATGTCCCGCAATCCAACAACAAATTTAACAAGTCTGAATACTATGACGATGCTAAGCCTGGTTCTTCCGGTACTTCTTGTTGTTCTACTAAAATGTAGGTTGTTTATGGATACTTTATGTTTAATGTTAGCTTCCAATTTATACTCTTATATTATTCTTTATTTTGATTTTACTGGCTTTAGTTTACTATATGGTTTTGCATTTGTAATGGTATACCAACTTCGATGAATTCCCCTGACTGTAAAGTAAATATTTTGAGCACCCATGTTCACTTTTATTGATAGTTCATTTCCTGGTTCTCAGTTTGTCGAATATGCAATATTATAGTTGGATACTCAGTAAATATATATTCCATTTATCTACTCTTTGTTGTGAAATAAATGGAACCACTTTGAGTTTCTCTCAAGTAAAGTCAAAATACTTTTTATCTATTAAAAAGTCAATTATAAGAAAGAACTAAAGAATAAACATTATTGATCTACAATTTTTCCAATAACAAACCATATGTGACCAATCTATGACTTGGTTTCTAAACTAATCTTCAAAAGATCTGATACGATAAGAATGAATAAACCCAACAAACGAAAACAGTGCTAACAACCACCAGAAAATAGTTAAATGGCCAGTGGTATCATAATGTTGCATTAGCTTTCCAGCAATCAAAGGTGCAATAAAATTAATTAAACCACTACAGCTCATAGCTAAACCATTAACGATTGATAAATGCTCAGGATCCGAAGATCTGTGTAATAAAACAAAAATATAAGAGTATGACAAAACACCAGCAAATTCTTTTAATAAATTTGAAATATAAAGTAATCCTAAAGAAATAAAATTTGGGAAGTTAGAATTATAAGAAGGTAATGTAAATGCAATTAATGGTAGCATAAAGTAAACAAATGGATAAATCAGCAGTGATAACCGATAGGATCTTAATACCCCTAACTTTTCATTGCAATAGGGCGATAAAAAGCAAACAACAACTATACCAAATATACCACCAACTGATAAAATTCGAGAAATTGTTTTAACGTTAATGCCTAAACCACCGGTTAATCCGAATGGAAAATCTAACTCTTCTGTATGTAAATCGTTTGATAAAAATGAAGATAAGAAACGCAGGTATGTAATAAAGTGTGATAACATCAGTGCATGATTTATTATGATATGAATACCTTGCTGGTTTAGAGCCTCTTTAATTGAAACAAAGAACGACTGTGAATTTAATTTGAAACCTTTGGCTTGTGATTGGTCATCTTCGGAGCCAGATGAATCCATTACGAATTCGTCATTGACCACATCTTGTAATTCAAATGGTTCTCCCAAAACTATGTGCATTGGATCAACATTATAGCCTAACCTTTTCCTAATTTTATTCCCTAGTATTAATCCAATATCTTTCTTTGATTTCAGTCTATAGTGGGTTTCCTCAAAGAACAAAATAGTTATTATAGCTGCAATTAATAATAAAACTGTAACTACAACATTCGGTAAAGCAAAGGGATATTTATCTGTCCATTTCGTGGGAGACTCAGGTATTTCATCTAACGGAGTCATTAGCTCGGAAGCAATTATTGGGCCAATTGTATAACCGACATTAAAACACAGAGAGAACGACGAAAACGCTAAAGGTTGATGTCTCTTTTGATCTGCAACTTCACCAATTGCAGTTCTGGCTATTGCTTGATTTGCAGTAAATAATCCTCTAACTACTTTTGATAACATACAAACCATAAAATTTGAAGCAAAACCGTACATTAGATACGAAATTGAACAGATCAATAAACCAAGTATTAGAATAGGTTTACGACCATACTTATTTGCCATCCTACCCCAGTAAATATTTGCAACAACAGAGCATAAACTGTTTGCAGAAGCTAAATAAGCTATGTACATCGATATTTCCGCTTTCGAAGAGGCCACATGTAGATTTAGAATGTACGGAAAGATGTATGGGTACGTGGATGTTTCTGCTATTGACTCCGTAAGTCGTATTATGGATATTAGAAATATCTGGTATATGGGAAAGTCATAAAATTGTTCCCTAAGCGACGGTCTGCTGGACAAGGCCATGGTGCTGTCAGAGTTGTCAGGTCCTAAACATCAGGTGTAAAGAGTTGAAGTGGCCAGTGGGTTTCACCGCCGTTCCGGTCGCGCCCATCGCTCAAATTTACGGTCAATTTGCAAACTTCCTCTGGGCTGTCAGACCTAGAAGATGGTACTGTTAGTGTCATTCCTCTACCCCTGTGCTCTTCTACGGCTCCAGTTTCTGCTTTCTTACATACAACCTACAGCTCTATATCTTTTACAAGGGCCACCGGCCATTGCTCAGCTATAACCACGTCACTCCGCACCCTTGTTTACACTTGATCCCATTTTCTTGAGCCCTGAACGAAAACAAAACAAATGATAGTTATAGTGGACGGGATAGTGCATACACATCCAGACCCTTTTTCACTCACCAAAATATGTTCTCTCTGGATATTAGGTAAGGTGCAATTTGTAGAGTTCATTTTCGAAGATGATTATATTACATATCTAACAAATTTAAGATTAAAAGGTGATTATATAAGAGGTGAGTTGGGTTCAAAAACCTTAAGAGGTAACTGTTATCCTAAAAAGCTGGGACCTGCTTTTAATTTTAATCCAAGGCCTTTTTGTATAAGTACATTACTTTCCAGTGATCCATATAAGATAATAACTCCGTTTTATACAATACCGAATCAAAAGCAAAAACAATCAAGCTTCAAAAAAGATTTTGTTGATCTTATTAAAATCGGTCTGACAAATATTAGTTGCTTATTAATTGTTGGACAAAATTCAAAAGATTATAAGAAAATGATTATTTCACAACCTTATAATTTTAGGAGAAATGATCATGATTCACATTTAGATTCTTTAGAGTATGATGATATGCTGCAATCTTTAAAGGAAGCCTCAGTCCATTTAGAATTACCTACAGTTATAACTTTAGAACCTGCAAGAAAGCTGATTCAATTATTAAAGACGACCATTAGAGATCACCAAAGCAATCAATCGGGTTCTTTCAATTATCCAATAATATTTAGAAAAGATATGGATTCTGTTCAGTATTGTGAAGAATTTTATGGCTCCCACTTAATTATGTCAATAGAAGACAGAAGTCTGATTAAGAAATTAGTTAGAAAATGTTTCAGAGTTGGCGCTTCAATTTCTTTAAATTCTTACCAAAATATTGTTCGAGAATTCAAATCGAATACTGCAAAAACATATACGAATACAGAGCATATTATTGCAGATTCGAAAGGTTTAACTGATTTAGGTAATTATTGCATTATATCAATGAAAAGAATCTTTAAAAAGTATCCAAATACAAAAGGTAAGTTTTATTTGTATTGGAGTATTATAATTAATGAATGGTTAGGTTTAAATGAAATCGAAAGGCAGAGCAGATCATATTTGGAAATTCCCGAACCAATAGGTAATGATGATGATATAACATTAACTGATTCTGATATTGATGGTAATTTGGTTGATTTAAATGTTTCCTTACAACAACTAATCGACGAATCAAATATATCTACATTAAACACATCTCCTCCAGTAAAATATCATTTAAAAATTGAATATATAGATCCACATATACAACAACAATGTTATGATTCTAAAAGTGAAGAATCGGATGGTTCATTTGATGATTTTAGATCGCGGGCATTAAAAACGTTTACAATCATAACAAAGAGACGAGAGTCCTATTCGGGAGATGCTGATTGTGAAGATAACTTGGACAGTTATAGCTGTAACAGGAATTCTAACTATTCAATTAACAAATCAAATGAGTTCGAAAAGAATGCATATTTGAAGTTAACCAATGTTAGTGATACTGATTTAACTGACGAGAAAGAGAGACAACAAGAAGTTCCTATTGTTCGTGATGATGATAATTCTATAGAAGCTGAAGTTACTGAAGTTGCTGACAATACCTTAATATTAAGCTCTCCTGATAAACCTACTGCTGAAAGTTCTAAATCAAATGATGCTAATCAAGTTAAAATTGAGGGAGTTAAATCTAACTCTGAATGGAAGTCTATTGAGGTGAACCCTATTAAAGCTATTGAACCCCAATCAGAGTCGTCTGATATCAAGCCTACTGAATCATTTTACAGTAATAAAATTATTCAAAGTGACACTCCCATAAGTGGGGATTATTTAGGAAATGAAGAAGATGATTCAACTTTTGCTAGTGAAAGTGAAGGCCCTGATCTTAGTCGTAGTCCTGTGGCTATAAGTGAGTGTGACTTTACCTCAGCGTCTCAAAGTCCGGATGAAAGTGATGAAGCAAATATTCTAGTAAGGAGCTTGAATAATGAACAAGGTCGTAGTAGATCTGTATCAAAATCTATGTCAAATACAATTAGATATAGATCCCCAAGGCGTACTAGAGTTATTGAATTTGACGCTGGTGAAGTTAATCACAATCTGAAATTTCCCGATAAAATTGATAAGTTTGAAAAAATGGCAACTGGATTACCGAAGTCTAAAGCTTACTGGAGACACGTTGCAAAAACCTCAAAATTGAATGAACATATGTCTGAATCCGGTGATTTGCCATTAACTGAAGTTAAGTTAAAAAAAAGAAAACATGTTCCGAAGAAGAAAAAAACAAGGGAAAGACTGAATGAAATTACGACATTCGATCCCTCTTCAGGAGAAACGGATAATTTATCGATGCCGTCTTCACTCAAACAAAACTTAAAGATTTCACCCTTAACCCCCCAGCATTCTGCAGGATCATCTATCAAATCACCAATTATGTCAATGAACAGTTCAGGAAGCTCGACGCTAAAAGGACGCTTTATTAATTTATTATCGGATAGATTAAAAGATATGACAAATAGTCCACAGTTTAAAAATTATGTTGTTCATCCAAGAGACTTATATAAAAGTGTTTCCCCCCTCGGAATTAAAGATTGGGAAGATTTAAATGATTTTCAGAAGAAACCATATTATGAAACCTTCAAATTATACTATGAAAAATTTGTTTACCAATTAAATAGTGTAGATGATGAAGTTTTTGAATTAATTCAAGATTTGGCTGAAGTTTGTCTGGAATTTAATGATGCAGGTTCACCGATTGTTATGTTAGCTATATCTGGCGAAAGTAACTGTATTGCTGTTGATGACGAATTAGGACAGCAAAGGGTTACTTGATTCAAAGTTTTATTATCTTACGACGACACTTTATGTTTACAATTCACTGGCTTACTTTTTTCAAATCGCATTCTCAAACTTTAAGGTTCAGTGATTTTTAAATAAAGTTCAATTTTTTTGCCGAGCGAGCTTATTTTATTTATTATTATTCAGTCTACAAAGTTACAATTATTTCATTTCAGTATTTACGTTTCCTTTATTTACATTTTTCAGTCGCAATTCGTTTTCGTTTTCTTAATAGGTTTTCGGTGTACCTTTTTCCGGTTTAATGATTCTCTTACTATTTTCCTAATTTCTTTTTTGATTTCCTATACCCAATTTCTTTTTAGGGTGAATTTTATATTTGTTATATTTTATTTATTTTGAGTTCTTGCTGTATCCATCCTTTTTCTTAAAAAGATTCTATTAATCAAATAAGTGCTTCATTGCCGGCCAATCTTATTTGTGGCATTCATTTCTTCAATAAAAATAGAAATGCTAACAGTGTAACTAAAAATGTAGGTTGTCGGAAACAAGGAAACGTTTTGATTTTTTTGTTATCGGGGTTAATATTGTCTGTGTGACTGCCACCATCTACAGGATAGTCTTCTACTTCAAGAAGGTTTCTTCATCGCCCAGACGGTTTCACTTATTTGAAGTTTTACCGCTAATTTACTTGAGCTCATAAATAAATAGTCATAAATAAAGAGTCATAAAAGAACTATATCAAAAAGCCAACAAAACAAGCATCTAAAATTTTTTCATAATTTACCCATCTATGATACTTATTAAAAATCAATAAAGATTCTTTACCACAACTCTTTTTCAGTATTTCTTCACCACCTGGATGGAAACTCATATACTTGGTAATATTATAAATTTTATGATCTAACGAAATATAATAATCATTTGATTCGTTACAGAAACGTTTTAATTGTTCTTTAGTAAGATATATTGGAAACCCTTGACCTTTTAAATTTTTGATTTCGAAAGTATTTTTACGTTTAAATGATTCCCAGTCTATCGCAGAATGACCAGGTTGTAATCTAATCTTTTCACGACGTCTTGATGCCGATGAAGGTGTTGTCATTGGATAACTTGAAGGGGCAATTAATCTATTGGTTCTTGAAGGTGGTTCTGATTGTGGTGTTCTAAATCGGCCAGGAGCTGGGTTTGGAGATTTAACCGATGGAACTACTGGCGTTCGAATACTACTTCCTATACGCTGAGGTGAATTCATCATTGGAAATGTCATTATTGATTCCTCGGTTTTGATTTGATCTATTGATTTATGTTCAATCTTTGTTGATGAGTCCTTAACTTCAGGTCGCACAGGATTCTTTGGAATTTCGTCATTTGAAGAGCTAGAATCTATGGATATCACTGGAACAGAAACCATGGGCATTCATAAAATAAAGAAAAAAGGGAATAAAAAAACACTCAAAAAAAGTAACAAACTACGGGCTTTTTTGGTTAATGATTCCAATCAAACAACCGACCAACCGATCAACAGATTCGACGCGTCTGCAGTCCGACAAAAGTTCATTAATATCTGGAGTACTCTCGGACATGAGAACGTTGAAATTCGGACTTGCAACCGATTTATTTGGAAAGTTGAAATCATCAATGTCTAGATACTGGTTTCCTTCTTTAATGAAATTTAAATTTGTTGAATTTTCAATGATAATTGTATTTTTTAAATCACTTAAAAATTTAACCTTAATTATGGAATTAAGCGTATCATGAATTCTAAGTTGTTGAATAATACCATTAATTAAACAATTCGATAAATTATTTGTAAATAAGTACGTTTTGCAATGCAATAAAAAAATTGTATTTTTACAGGATTCTAGAGTAATTGAATTTATTTCTAAATCTGATGGAATTTCAATTACACTGTTGTTGATGTTTTTCATGTATATATTTGATTGGGAGTAAGACTTTGGGATTGTTAATTTTAAATCTAATAAATTTTCAAAAGTAGGTTTGGAGTATTGGGAAATAATTGATTTACTTAGTATTATACCATCCTGGGGTTCAGCCAGTTTATCGTCATTTTGTATTGTACTTTTAGTTTCATTAGCTGGTGTTGTAATTGTGGCTGTGAAATCAATAACATCAGCATCATCGTTCAAGTACGTATACTTGTCTTTCAATTTAGAACTAAACTTAAAAATTTTATCTTTAGATTCTCTGCCTGTCTTCTTATAATCTTCAAGTTTGAATAATAATTTATTAATTTCAATTGAATATAACTTTAAATCAAATTTTGATATCTCTGTCTTCTTGCCATCATCCGCAGCCATGTATCCAGCCTCATCTTTCCAAGATACTGTTGTATTTGAAGTGTTGTTAATCAACCAATTTTGTAGATTTAGAATTTGCTCTCTAAGAGTTAAGAAATCTTCTTTTGTACTTGATTTTTCTATTGATTCACTTATTTCTTAATCAGCATAAGTTTTTTACAATCAATATACAAGAGTATCGATTGATTGACAGATACTGTTAGTACGTTATTTCTTTCTACGTCCAAATTTTTGTAAATGAATTATAGTATTGTTACATACCATTCTTAATTTGATTGAACTTAGTTGATATCTGGAATTGATTACTTTTTTTCATCGATTTTGCTTACTATTTTCAGGGGATTATCAGCAGCAACAAAGTTAAATCTCGCATTTAAATCGCAATCACACCGCCCGAAATAATGATTTTGATTTAAACCCAAGTGTAAAAATATCCAGGTAGATCTCCAGACGACAGTACAAATAAATATAGGCATAAGCTTTTTAAACTGCATTTAAAAGAGAGAAGTTTAGTTTCCAATACAAATATTGACAAAAAAAATTGAAAAACAAAAGAAATAAAGAAAATTAAATTTTTTGAATATGGGTAATCAAAGTAAAACAATCAAGAAATCGAAAGGTAAAAAAAAAAGGTATAATATGATACAAAATAGCTGGGGCATACAAAACCAAGAACAGTAAAAAAAAATATTAAAAAAAAATGCAAAGATTAAAGAGTAATTATCAAAAAAAAAAAGAAACAAAAAAACAAAAATCATCTTCTTTTTATAATTCTCATTGCTGTTAGTTTTTGCTTCATAGTATTGGACATTTCAATATATTGCTTCTCTTTTGATATTACATAATCTAAACCATTACTGCCTTCTTTGGCCAAAATAACTCTTAAAATTAATTCTCTCACGGAAAATGCAATGTTTTCATTAAATTCTTCAGCATCGTCCTCAATTTCCTTTATTCTATCATCAACTGTACCTTGTCTCATAACAGATTTGGCCCTCGATAAAGAATTGCTAGATTTAATTTTCTTAGCAAATGATTGTTCACATTGTTTATAATACTCTTCATATTCGACTTGTAGTTCTTGAAAATTGTAGTAGAATAAATGTCTCATATTGTTTAGTTCAAAAACTTCGGGTATTATTAATCTTTGATGATCTTCCACATCTAAGTCAGAGCAAAATGTTCTGAACAATTTATAGATCCAACTACACAATCTCTCTAACTCGTCAGTATTTAATGGCTCAGAATCAGTTGGGTCCATTAAAGAAATGTTTTGGACATGAGTTGTAATTCTACCTAATAAATTTGAATTGCTATTACTTTTAACCTGTTGTCTTGCTAAACTAGTAGATTTGATGATCGCTAATGGAGGCAACACAAGATCAACGCCAGCTTTAACGATAACTGACCACATATAAATTATTAATTCATCAATTGCATAAGGCTCTAACTGAGTACTCAATAATGAAATTGTAGAATTAATGGTATTACATAAGTTAACAATCAAAGCATCATTAATTAAATCAGGATCAACACATTCATCGGGGTCTATAGGCATTAATTTATCAACTGCAACAAAATCTGGTGTTTGCTTAAATACACTTCTTAAAGTTTGTTTGGAAAAGGTTTCTGTGATTAGTGTTGACCATCTAGTACCTAGCAATTGAATTATTCTTTGAGTGGCAGTAACTAACGAAGTTCTAGCTTGTCCATTATAGAAAACTGGATCATGCTTGATTGTTTCAAATTTATAATTCAAGTAAATATTAACTCCATTACTTGATAATGTAACCAATTGATCCACGCCATTTTTAGTTTCATCAAAACTCAATTGATAAGAATATGATTCAATGATTCTTGATTCATTTGAACTTATTTCTCCAAATAATCTGATATTCAAAAGATCGCTTTGCCCATCTTTCAAAATTCCTTCAAATTCTTCATTCCACTGAGGATATGCATTAGTTGCAATAGTACGAGTTCTATTTTCTATTGGCCCAACTAATCTGACAAACCCACTTAATGGTTTTCCAGATACTTTATCTTCCACATTTTCTGCTTTTATAATTTTGATTGAAATTAACCTACCTCTTGATATTTTAGTAATTTCGTCAACCGGATCATCTTCAGTTACGCCCCCATTTAATTGTTTCTTGTGTTCTATATGTTTCGTTATTAAAGCGGAATTTGTTTTTAAAAATTCATCATCAAAAATAACATCCAGATTTATCAATGCATCATATAAATTATTAATCTTGGTATAAGTCGTCGTTGCGGTATCAGATAAAGATCCAACATTTGTTAATTCTTCAATGACTTCTCTAGTCAATCTTGATGCATAATTGGATATAATTTCAGAAATCTTTTCACAGATTGACACCACAAAATAAGCAACATGTAATTCCTGAGGCCAATTAAAATCGTTAAAAATTGCTGAATTTGCACGTTCTTGAATGTAATCGAATACCATCTTTAAACTTGAACTATAACCGACACCTTCAAGTGGTTCAAAATTATCATTATTGATTGCATTTTCACAATGAGTAGATGCACTTTCCCATTTATCAACCAGTAATGAATAATAATCAGGAAAAAATAAATCAGCAACTGGTGCTGGTAAAACCTCCGCATCTGGACACAATTCTCTAATTGACATGATCTCTTCTAAAATTTTCCCCATCATATCCTTTGATTGTGGAGTTCTGAACGTTCTAATGAACTTCTTTTCACTAACATCAAATACTGGTTTACCCACTGTTAAGAATTTCAAAACTTTTTTAGTTGGTTGGATTGATTTTTTAGCTAAATAATTTTTTATTGGTGTTGAAATAATCCACTCCGGATATTTCGCTTCGAATTCCTGGAAAGCTTCATTATTTAGATAAATAATATCTTGGATAATTTCTTCTAAAAATAAAAAAATATGATTTAAATTAACATTATGGGCAGGTATTCTATTATATTTTTCGTGGTACCTGGCCCTTTCTATAGATCTGATGTTCGAATTAAAGGTAGCTCTCATAACAGATGATATACCAAATGGCGAACTGTTCTTAATTCGGAGTAAATAAACCAAGATCGTTGGTAATGAATCAAGATTGAATAAATTATTCATTTCTTCAGAAACTTTTTCCATATACGGAATATTTATTCTATCAAATGTAGGAGCTTGCTCTTGTAGAGCTATCGGCCATTTACTAGGCTCATATGACAAGCAACAGAATAGCACCAGTATTTTGCCAACTTCCAAACCTTTTGAAGCCAATGATCGATCATTATTAATATTAGCAAAATTTGAGTAAGTTTTGAAAACAGTCATAAAAGTTTCGTAACCATCTAGCTGCCAAACAAAACAACAATCTTGTAAAAGTTTCAATGAGACTGAATCCATTCCAGATTGACTATTTAAAATTTGATATATTATTAATTCTAATGTACTATACGGATTTTCTGGAGAAACTGGAGGAGAATCACAACGTGGAGTATGTTGAAAACTAGTTGTTGATCTAAACCTATCTAAAGCCTGTTGACGAAAAGCATCCCTACCTTTTTTCCATTCTAAATAGTCAGAAATTTCATGGAAATCATGCTGATTATATAAAAATTTGCCTTCTCTTTGTTGTAATTCATTATTAATATTATCATCACCACATTCACCTCTTAAAGCTAGAACTCTATTTGTAACGTCTTGCTTAGTTTTTTTATACACCTCAGCAATTTTGGCAAATTCTGGTAATGTTTGTATTTCAATTGGACGGGTAACCTTCTTTTGAGAATAGGTATATCTCTGTTCAGTTAAATTTGAATATTGATCTGTAGTTAAATTTTTTAATGTAAGTAAGAAATCTATGAAATAAACTGCAAATACATTTAATAAATATGCTTTCTTTTTTTCACTTTTCATAAGGACATTACCTGCAGCTCTTAGGAAGATACCAAGTATACTTTGAAAATTATTAACATGAGTTGCACGCCAAAATTCATCAAATTGAACAATCATTGCTCTAAAAAGTTGAGAATTTTCTTTATCCATTTCATGAGGACCAATTGTATAACCTCTTTGAACTTCACTTAGTTTGATTTCTAAATCTTTAAAAGCTGCTTCTGGTCTAATCGTTGCCGTTGTTGAAGTTCGTCTTAAATGAGCCAACCTTGTACGATTACCAGCTGAAGTTGCAGAGACTTGAGATTCACCGGAACGTGTCCTTTGCAAAAGAGACTCCGGGACAAGTTCAGAAATAAGTGTAGCTCTATATTTCTCTTTCGTGATAGTCATCATGTACACAGCTTTGATCAATGGATCAAAAGTGGATGAGGGATCAGCTTGTTCCATTGTAAGTTGTTGAAGTTGTTAATACTAACCAAGAAAAAGTATGATATGCTTCTCAATAAATGGATCAATGTTCTGTGTGAAGAATGGTACTCCTGTCCCAATCCTGGTTTTCAAACTTGTTGTTTACGTTGTCTTTTACAGGTCCCCTTTTTCTTACTCTATTCCCCGAACTTGTTGATCAAGAGACACTCGCCTCGTGGTCCGGTCCCTGCAGCGGTGGTGAAGCCATGTGGCGCAGTAAGCACAACAGACTCGTCGTTTTGAGATGGTCGCTTGTGTTGTCGTCGTTTACTCTTCTTCTTTTTTCCTCTCTTTTCCCTTTTTTTTTTTTTTTTGTGAACCCATGTCTGCGCCGCCACCACCGCCACCCTTTTACTACGCCGCCGACGACGTCCACTCTGCCGTCTCCACCGCCTTAATTGGCGTCGACCTCGACGAATTCCAAATCGACCCGTCCATCGCAAAAGAGGATAGTGCTGCTACCAAACATGATGAAACCATCACGGCTGCTGCTGCTGCTGCTGTGGCAGCAGCAGCTTATCATCAGCATCAAAATGATACTCAATCTTCAAATACTGATACTTTGGATAACTCTTTAAACATCCCAGAAGGTGCTGATCCGAAGAAAACATGTCGCTTTTGTGGTAAAACTTTTGCTTATGTTGGTTCATTAGGTCGTCATTTGGATAATAGAAAAGGCACTGCACTCCATCCTGCAGATGAAATCGAAAGGATACGAAATAAAGTTAATAGAAGGGGTGATGCTGAGGGAGCTAAAATTAGAAAATTATTAAGAAACAGAGAATACAATAAAAGAGATTACGTCAAAGAAAAGAATAGAGAAAGGAGAAGATTACAATTAAAAATGGGTAAAACTAATTCCGCTCGTAAAACCTCCAATATTCGGTCCTTATCGATACCTACAAATTACTCTTCTTTGGATCCAATTAAAGAGAGCTTGGACTTTTATAAAAGACTAAATACACCAATTCTATCCACTCATCCATCTTTTCCTAGAATGGTTTTATTTTTTTTACCCCCTTCAACGTGGCCACATGATCCTCCAACTTTTCAAACTTTTGAAACGTTACAACTTTGGTTAGAGACCAATTCTTTAATTAAGGATAAGCTTCCACTTGTTTCTACTAATACTACAGCGATTACGGCTGCTAACCGTAATATATCAATTGATTCTTATAAAAAAAAGTTAACAAATGCATTCGATAATTGGAGTACTTTGACAACTGAAGCTAAAAAGGAAATGTGGTTTAGAGAGCAAAGAATCTGCGCTCAAGAGGCACTTGGTTCTTTAAGTTTATTTGATTTTGCTGTTAGAGCCAAATTACCGCCTAATGTGGACTCGACAGTTGAATCTAATTCTACTTCCACAACCAAACAAAAGAAACAAACTACTACGCAGGAGGCTGTTGAACATGATCCTGCTTTTGATCCTGAGTTTTATCGCCAGGATACCACCCAAGATAAGTCAGTTACTCCTTCTGCTGAAGATGACGCTGCTCTCCACGCAGCCGTCGTGTCGCTGGCTCAAGGCGATTCGACGGAAAGCTGAGTTTCCGGACGGACTTGCCGTTTTTAAGTAAAGTTGGGGTCGATTTTCTTAGAGTGGAGCGCCGATAAGTAAAAGGTGTATAATTCAGTATAAGGTGAACCTTTTTGTAAAATAAGTTATTCAAGAAAAATGCCGGCTTTGTTAACAAATAATGCTGAGTTAACAAATGTGCTTCATGATGATCCATTGGAAGTCAAAGTCGAATTGTCATTAGATATAGATACAATTCTTGAATACATCTCTTTATCCAAAGATATTTATGCAAAATATTATGGGGATGAACAAATTAACGTTAAAAACAAATTTATGACAGTTCAATTGAAAGGATCTGACACGTTGAAAGAATCAAAAGTATACCCAATAACGATAAATGAAAAACTTCCCTTGAATACTATTCAATTAAATAACTTAAATTATTTACAAACTTATGGTGAGTTTTTTACAATTGATAAATGTTTGATTAAACCAATCAAGAAATTACCATTAATAAAATCAATCATATTAGGTGTTTCAGGTGAAGTTTATAGAGTGGTATCCAAAGGGTTTAATAAAAATGATTTAAAATTAAAGTTGTTCAATATATTAGCTAATGAACGTGAATCAAATTTAGATTTTATTATTTTGAAGAAAGGTGATTATTCGAACTCTTTAAATTCAAGAGTATTGCACTGCGATCCATTTGATCAAGGCTATATTAGTGTTGATGAAACCGATATTGTGATATCAGAATTAGATCAAAATTATATTGATGAAGGTAATAACTTCAAGAAAATGCTTAACTATAAGGAAGAAGATGATATTAGTATTGATTTTAATATTGATTTAGATCCATCACTTTATACCAATGGGGCAAATGTAACCCCAGCATTATTTGAATTAGAAACTGCATTCCTAAAATCAAATGCACTAAATTCCTATATCCAACAGGACCTAAATTCATCAGAGTTCAAATCAGATGATGATCAATTCTTTGCTTGCGTTTCATCATCAACGTTACAGGCAATTGGTTGTCTAGCTGGTGATATAGTTACTCTAACAGTATTTGAGAATCCAATTGAAATTTATATCAGGATCTTTCCTTTAATAGATCCAAACCAATTAAGCAATTGTGAAAACACTATATTTCTATCTCCAATATTGTTAAATAATTTGAATAATCCTAAAGTCATACCCATCTCTAAAATCAAATATAATAAAAGTTTATTAACCACAAACAATATGATTTCGTTAAAATTCAATAAATTAGTACAGACAGCAAAAGAAATTACGATAGCAAGAGTTGCATCTATAATAACATTAGATCGCTCATTACAACATCTATTTTTAACAAATCTAAAATCTCATTTTGAATCAAAAACTAGAATGGTTATGATAAATCAATTGATTCCTGTATTAATAGATACAGAGCTAGCAAGATCCTTATTTAATACATATGAATCGTCAAAAACGGATACTAGTTACCCAACAATCTTGCCAACTGGAAATAATGATTCAATTGCGTGGTTCAAAGTCACAGGTGGTTCATTTGAATCTATCGAAAATGAGGAAGAAATGCCATTAGTCCAAGGTACGCAATACATAATAGACCCTTTGAAAACCAGAATGATTCAATCTGGGTTAGTTTCTGATGGTTTGTCATTTAATAAAAATGAAATCTCGTTATCTAATGACGTTGAAAGTTATTTAAACCTTCCAAAGTTGTTTCCATATGATAATTTAGATAGTATAACATGTTTGCCTGCAAACAAAGAATCAAACGAATCTAATATTACTTTCCCATATGCTAGAATGTTAAGAACAATTATTTCGACTACGTTAAGAATTAAAGGGAAAGTTAAATTGCCAACAAGTATTCTACTAAAGGGCTCAACTAGGAATGTCGGTAAAACAACTTTAATTAGAAGTATATGTAAAGAGTTTTGTATCGATCTACTTGAATTAGAAGGTTATGAAATATTGGATTTATCGTCCACAGGTAAAACTATAGGTACTATAAGAGGTAAAGTTGACAATACATTAAAACAATGCTCTAATTTAGTTCTATATATTAAACATATTGATTCGTTAGCTAAAAGAGGTGACTCTCAACAACAACAACAGCAACAACAACAAAAGGATTCATTATCATTGAAATTATCAGAATTAATGGATGAATACATGAATCAAGGTGTTATAGTAATATTCTCAACTAATAATCCTGATGATATATCTGAATTAATTAGATCAAAGTTAAATTTTGAAATAACCATAAATGTTCCAAATGAATTAGAAAGAAAATTGATATTTAAATACCTAATTCCTTTTGAAAATGATTTTAACCTCATTAATAATAATATGAAACAATTAATGAATGGTGAATTCACATATGTTACCAGAGATGATGTCTCATTGGATCAACTGTCGATTCAAAGTGCTGGTCTTACTCCAAATGATTTAAATGCAATTGTAGAAAGTACAAAGAATTATGCAATAGATAGATTAGAATCATTATCAGAAAAGAATGGACTATCATTAACTGAAACCATTTTATTGAATGGTGGGTTTATAAGGTATACCCCAAAAGATTTTGAAAATTCAATTAAAGATGCAAGATCTAATTTCAGTGATTCAATAGGAGCACCAAAGATTCCAGATGTTAAATGGGAAGATGTTGGTGGTCTAGATTTAGTTAAAGATGAAATTTTAGATACTATAGATATGCCATTGAAGCATCCTGAATTATTCAATAATGGTATGAAAAAGAGAAGTGGCATATTATTTTATGGTCCCCCAGGTACTGGTAAAACATTACTTGCTAAAGCAATTGCTAGTAATTTTTCATTGAATTTCTTTTCCGTCAAAGGTCCAGAACTATTAAATATGTATATTGGTGAATCTGAGGCAAATGTTAGAAGAGTTTTCCAAAAAGCAAGAGATGCAAAACCATGTGTTATTTTCTTTGATGAATTGGATTCTGTTGCCCCAAAAAGGGGTAATCAAGGTGATTCTGGTGGTGTTATGGATAGAATTGTTTCCCAATTATTAGCTGAATTAGATGGTATGAGCGGTGGTGAGAATGGTAGTGATGGTGTCTTTGTAGTTGGTGCTACTAATAGACCCGATTTATTGGATGAAGCTTTATTAAGACCTGGTAGATTTGATAAGATGTTATATTTAGGTATTTCAGATACCCATGAGAAACAAGCCAAAATTATTCAGTCATTAACTAGAAAATTTAAATTATCATCGAATATTGATATTGAATTAATTTCAAAAACTTGTCCATTTAATTTCACTGGAGCTGATTTTTATGCTTTATGTTCAGATGCAATGTTGAATGCTATGATTAGAACTGCTAATCAAGTTGATAAAAAGATTAATGATATAAATAAAGATAAACCGGAAAGTGAAAAAATTAACACTAGATATTTCTTTGATAACATTGCAAAAGATGAGGATATTGAAGTACTTGTTACTAATGAAGATTTCGACAAGGCAAGAGGTGAATTAATACCGTCGGTTTCTTTTGATGAATTGAATCATTATTTAAAGGTTAGGGAAAACTTTGAAGGTGGTAAAAAGCAAAAGGAAACACCAGAGAATTAATCCTTTTATTTTGTTGTTGAAAAAAACTATTCGTAATAATAATAATATTATTTACGTTGAATACTATAAACGGTATAACTAATTAAATATAAATATAATTGTAATTAAAAGAAAAGAAATAAAAAAATTTTAAAAGTCTAAAATAGAAGAAAATTAGTAGTTCATGCTTTAATAGGATACAGTAATCTATAAATATATCCAACACAACCAGGTTTGAGAAGTTTCTCATAAATACGCTTTTGTTTTGTAAGTGATTCAATTTGCTCTTCTTTCCCTTCATCTATAGCATTATTTAATTTTTCCTCCGTAGTTTGAAACCATTTATGAATCATTTGTCTAATGGTCCATTCTCTAACTGGAAGTAGAGTTATTACCCCTCCAACTGCAAAGCAACCACAGTAAATTTGAGAATGCAAGAAAGGTTGAGGTGCACTTGGCTGTTTAAGTTCCAGAGCAATAACTTCCGAAAACATTAAAAGTGCAGAAGTAATTAACTGACTGTATGTCCATGCAGATGGGAACCATTCAACAGGAACGGTAGTATCTGCAAGAATAGCAACTGATAATGTTGAAGCAATTGGTAAATTAAAGGCTAATAACACAGAAAATGCAATAAGAACAGCATATGTTTTAGCCTGTGTCCACATTGCAAATAAAAGAATTGCAGTAACTGAAGTTGAAAATAAAGCCATATTAACTCGACCTAATTTATCAGCACCATAACCAATAACAATTCTGCCAATAATTTGACATCCACTAAAAATAGCAGTTGCATTTGAACCTTGTTGTTGTGTCAAACCAACAAATGTAGCATAAGAAGTAATAGAAAATAAACAAACATTATAAGCAGTTGCCATGAACGCATTCCATAAAGCAACCGAATAAAATCTAAGAGTAAATAGAACGTTTATGTTATAAAGAACTTTAGCTCTAATGGCGACACCCCTTATTGATTTATCCCTGGAAACAGGCTTTCTATGTCTTGATAAAGTTGCAACGGCCAAATTAGCAGCTAAACAAACAAAGGCAATCATTCGTAAAGACCATTTATAAGAGCCGGTAGTATTAATTAAACTTTGAGATCCAAGGGTGAATACAACACCACCAACACCAGAAGCACAAACAGCAAGTCCTGAACCAGTACCTCTTTTCTTATCAAACCATTCAGGAATAAGATTCATTGGTGGATTGAAGATAAATCCAAAACCAATACCAGCAAGAACACCTTGAGTGACATAAACTTGCCATAGCTTTGTAGAAAATGAACACAAAAAGTATCCCAAGAAGTGAATAACAGTACCAATTAATAAGGTTATTCTTAAACCTAGTATTCCAGATAATAAAATACATACAGATGAAAAAAGTGCACCAAAACTTAGCATTATACCTCCAACCCAAGCAAAATCAATTTCACTTTGCCCCTCAAAAGTTTTATGATTAATCCAGTAACTTAAAAAAACACCATAACCACCACTTGATCCATAAGATGAAAACATACACATAAATCCAGCTAGAGAAATTAGCCAGGCATAACCTTTATCTACTGGTGGATACTTTCCTTCATCTTTCTCTGTATCTGAAACTCCATAATGATCATCATCTTCTTCTTCTTCTTCAACTTTACGGTCATCATCTCTAGCGTTGCCTGATGACGAACGTTTCAAAGTACCGCTTCTAATAGATTTATTAGTTGCTATTCTAATCGCTTCTTCTAAGCCCATATTGGATTTCTCTCTACCTAATTTGGTGCTATTTTTACAACGCTCTTCTAAATTGATTTGTTGATTATCATTTTGAACTTGTTCAATAAGATGTGTGATATTTCTAGTTATAGTTCTACTAACATTACTTGGAATATGGGATAACGCTGTGATACTTGATTTGGATCTCGTATATCCTAATGTATGGTCTTTTTCTTTATCTTCCTGAACCAAATGGGGAAGAATATTTTGATCCGATAATTGTGAGTTAGTGTCAGATAATTGGGAACTACGAAGAGATCTCAAACTTGAAGCTATTGATTCTTGATTGTCGTTATTCATAGTTTTCTAGTTATCCGTAGGGCTCATCTGATGGAAGAGAATAAGAAAATTAAAAGATTCAAACAAACGTTGGACAATATATCTGCAAAGGGATGAATATGAGAGCCTGTACCAGATGCATTAGGTGGAGTAGACTTATCTTGTACAGTTGAGAGTGCTGATTTAATTACCGCAATGCTTACCCGCCAGTCAATCAACTGATCAGGAACAACCGACGAGCAGAAATGGCAACACGCGCAAAAAATCTCCACATAATCGGTTATAATATCGGCATCGTCTGAAGCGGACTTTGTATTCTTTCAAGTGAAGTTGATGAAATAACAAAAACATTAAAAGAAATAGTTAATCTATATCTAGAGATTACAACAGATTAAGTTGAAATGATCACCCCTTCTCTTCTCTAACTATTTAGGCACAAGAAAACATGGGAGGGTTAAATATCATCTTTAGTATCTAGATTTTTGATATAACCCTAATATATTCTTTCTTTGTTGAAGTTTTCGTAAGTTTTACAATTTTTAAAGTATTACTTGTTTGCAGAATATTTGATTCTATCGCCATGATGTTGCTATCAAATTATTTCTATAATGATTATCTGGTAATGATTTTAAGTGAAGAAAACTAGGAAAATAAAAAGAAAGAGAAACAAGTTTGTAGCCTGCCCCAGGGTTCACCATGAATACCAAAGCAAATACAGAATACAGGGAACCACCTATTCAAAAGTTCCAAGTTAGGGAAATTAAAGCGTTCATTTTTGGAAACTTGCGGGTGATCTTAAGCCATATAGGAAGTTAAGAACTAGGAGGTTCGGTTTTCATTAAATTAAATTAAATTATTTTATATAACTATTAAATTATAATTATGTCTAATGGTCTGCATGAGGATCTTCTCTCGGAGGTTCAGGATCAACGGTAATCATGGTATCAATTCTTAAAATTGCAATACAAGCTTCTAAAGCACTTTTTAATGATTTAATTTTTGAAATTGTTGGTTCTAAAACTCCATTTGAAATTTCATCAACCACTTTACCTTTAATTAAATCTAATCCATAATTTTTATAATTCTTTCTTTTAGTATCAGCATTTGAGACTTGCTGTGAAGCAGCATGATATGATCTTAATTTTGCTATTAAATCTGATGCATCTTTTGCTGCATTAACTGCCAAAGTTTTTGGGATCACAAGTAAAGCATTTGCAAATTCTGCAATTGCTAATTGTTCTCTTGATCCAACAGTTGTTGCAAAATTTTCCAAATATATATTTAAAGCAGATTCAACTGCTCCACCACCTGGAACAACTGTACCACTTTCTAAAGTTCTTTTAACAACCGATAATGAATCATGAACAGATCTTTCCATTTCATCTAATGAATAATCATTTGCACCTCTTAATACAATCGATGAAGATGAATGTGCCTTCGTTCCTTTTATTAAAATACATTCATCATCACTAAATCTTTCTTGGACAACTTCTTCTGCATAACCTAAATAACTACTTTCAAAAGTTTCATCTCCATCTAGATTAGACATACTACTGATAAAAGTTGCACCAGTTGCTCTTGCAATTCTTCTTAAATCCTCTTTTTTACAACGTCTAACTGCCATAACTTTTCTTTCAACAAATTCTTTTAAACATAAATCGTCAATACCTTTGGTAGTCAAAACGACATTGGCACCAGCATCAATGATCTTTCTAACTCTTTCTAAAATAATACCATATTCTCTCTTTCTAATACTTTCTAACTGTTCAGGATCATCAATATTAATTTGAACGCCCATAGCCATTCTTGCCTTTTGTAAATTAATATCAATAACAGCTATCTTTGCACCAACAATATTCTTAACCATTGCTTGAGATCCAACTGTACAATTTAATGCATATCCATTAACTAAAATAGACTCTAAAGCAGATTTACCATGAGCTTTTAAAATATTAACAGCTTTAACGGGGTATTTAATTTCACCTTTTGAATTGGCAGTTTTAACTGCTAACATCGCATCAACAACCATCTTACTAAAAAATTCAGAATCTGGTCCTATAATTTTTGATGACATTGAAGTTTTAGCAATATTAATTAAAGTTTCTTTACCTAATGAATCAACTGGTTGTGATAAAACTTCTTGAATATATTTAATTGCTTCTCTCAATGCCAATCTATAACCTGTTATAATAGTAGTTGGATGTATTTTATTTTTGACTAATTCATTGGCACGTCTTAATAATTCAGATGCAAAAATAACAACTGATGTGGTACCATCACCAACTTCTCTATCTTGTTGTTGAGCTAAATCAACTAAAATTTTACCAGCAGGATGTTGAACATCCAATAATGATAGAATTGTGGCACCATCATTGGTTACCACAACATCACCAATATCATCAACTAACATTTTATCTAAACCAACAGGACCCAAAGAGGATTTAACGACATTGGCAACAGCTTGAGTAGCCAAAACATTTTGGTTACGGACATCATCACCACTAACCTTTTGGCCACCGAGAAATAGAGTGTCTGATCTAGCAGCAGAATACATGATCAATTAATGAAAATAATTCTTCTTTCAAGTCTTAGTTAGATTATTGTAACCTTGTTTTAATATCGTTTCTTCACCTCCAAATAATTTGATTTACGTGCGCGCGTCGCCACTGAAAAAAAAAAAAAACCGTACTGCGCCTTTTACCAAAACCTGCGCCACGTACGGGCTGCGCAACCAAATATTTGGGCGAGTTGTGACTGACTTGGCCGATCGACGTGTTTCAGTTCAAGTTCAAGTTCAGACAGTTAAATATTAAGAGTCATATATAGATATAAAAATGAGAGTGGAAAGGATAGGGTGAGGATAAAGGGAATGAACAACAACACAAAACAAAACAAAACAAAACAAAAAGCGATTATTACCAACATTTAATGGAGACAGCAAAGTAAAAAGGTGATAAGAAAGAGAGGCATAGTGCATAAATCTATACAAAACAATTAACAAATAAAATAAAACGAAGCATGAATAAAGAAAAACAAAAAAATTGTAAGAAATAAAAACGTCAGCATCAAGTTGAAGTTTATTTTTATGTAAATTGTAGTTTCTTTAAAAACACTAGAAATAAATAGAAATAAAAGAAGAGAAAATCAAAATTGGTAAGTTTTTCAAAACAGTGTCAACAGAAGATAATCAATGAAAACAAGTAAATTCGAAATAGGCAAATTGATAGTCCTTTTTTCTAAAAGTAATTCTCTTTTCTTAGTATAAATTCTTTTTCCTTTTTTATTTTTTTTTTATTTTTTTTTTGGTCTTGCAATCAGTTAGATTTTTTTAATTGAGATATTAGTTTAATTGTATCATAAGATTGTACATTTTTTGCTCTTTTTAATGACCGGAGGTTCTAGTGCTGCAACAATGGCATCATCAAATAAATTCTTTAAACCAACCTGAGTTAAAGCAGAACATTCTGAATATTTAACTGCTTTTAACTCTCTTGCTAATCTTTCACCCTGTTGAGGAGTAACTGGTTTTTGATGTTGTCTGGATAGATTTGCCAATGCAGTTGGATCATCCCTTAAATCTATTTGAGTGCCCACTATTATACATGGAACGTGTGGAGCATGATGAGAGATTTCTGGGAACCATTTTTCTCTAACGTTATCAAATGATGAAGGAACAACAACAGAAAAGCAAATTAAAAAGATATCAGTTTGCGGATAAGATAAGGGTCTTAATCTATCATAATCTTCTTGACCAGCAGTATCGAATAGGCCAAATGTATAAGGCTCATCACCTATCATGACTGTAACCGCATAATTATCAAAAACAGTTGGAACATAGTCTTCTGGGAACTGATTACTTGTGTATGAAATCAACAGACAGGTTTTTCCAACGGCACCATCACCGACGACGACACACTTTATAGTATTATTTGAAGACATTTCTGGTATGTGATAAAGTACTTAGTTTGTAGACGTAAAGAATTGTTGTTTAGAGTTGGGAGGGGCAGAGTATCTCTGAGTGGGCACAACAACAAGACTGAGTTTTACTTCTTTGAAAAGGCAAAAAAGGAAAAAGAATTAAAGCAAATTCAGTACGACCGCACTAATCGGACTATCTGCGGGATACTGTGGTGTTACCGGACGTTTTTCCATAGTGAATGCTCTTTTAATACGGACGTCGTCCGGAGTGCGAACACCAGTACTATCTTTGCAGGGGTGGAGGAAAAAAGTCTTTTTGAATCGAATGCCCAGTCGGCGGCCAGTTCAGCATCTGGGAGATTAGCGGGTCCAGTTTTTTGTAGCTTATTGGGAATCATCATACTACAATATATATATATATATACATGTTATTTTGCTGCTTAACTTTCAGCTAACCTACTTCCTTGTTCAATGTCCTCTCTCTCTCTCTCTTACTATTGTGTCCCGCATTTCGCAGTTTAACTCGTTATTATCTGGTGCTGAGAACAGATTGATTGACTGTCTTCATTGTGGCGTACCCCCAATTGAGTTCGTCATCAATCAAAAGGACTTAATCCTTCTGAAAAGTTACTATGACATACTGTCATATTGTAGTATCATTTTAAGCAAACTGCAATTTGTCTAGATTATAAATATATACACAATTACTCATCTTCCTCATCGCTATCACTTTCTGCTTGTTCCAACCATTCAATCCATTTTTCAGCCTTCTCTCTAACACCGCTCATCTCTTTACTACTTTCACTGCCCCACCATTCGAATATATTATCTTCTTCAATTACATCTTTATCATATAATTCGACTAATATATGTAGAAAAACCATTGATCTGTATTCTTCATTTAATTCAGTGCATAATTTCTGTAATATCATCATTAAATCAATTTGGTCTGCATCTTCAAAGACCTGTCTTTGAAATAATGACGTCCATTGTCCAAAAACTTTATTCACCGCTTCTTTAATTCCTAAAGTTTGTGTTGCAATAAAATGATCAACTCTTTTAACTAACGCATTACTTGTTGACTGTCTAACTTCATGATAAGTAACATTCATACTCATTCTTAATGTATTTAATTCTAACAACGCTGTATCAATGTCATGATTACTTTCCATTGCTCTTTCTAAAGTTGCAATAGCTTCTGTATTAAAATCTTCCTCCTCATCTTCGTCGCCATCTTCATAATAGGAAGTGCTTGACTGAGTTCTTTTCTTTCTTTGTGAATGATGGTGTGATCCAATTGTTGTTGATGCAACTGAAACATCTGACACATTCAATTTGGCCATTTGATACATGATACCTGAGTAACCTTTATTTGTTTCATCTTCATCTTCATCTTCCTCGTATAAGAATCCAATACCATTAATACCAACTACTGAACTATCATTAATGCCTAGGTTTTGTTGAGAACCTTTTTGCCCTTCCTCACCTTCTTGTTCCTCTTCTTCGGATGACGAATCAAAAATTGTACTATCTGATAATTTTTCAATTTGAGTTTTAACTATTTTAGTTTCATTTGGAACTATAATATCCTTATCAATAACAACATCAAATCCAATAACAGAACCTGAATTCAACATTGCATTAGCTCTAACTATAGCCTTATCAGCAACTATAGCATGTTTTATTATACAACCATCCTCAATTGTCGCACCGTCCCATATATAAGAATGCATTATCTCAACATTATTACCAATATAACAATTTCTACCTATTACCGATCCTTTAATTACAGTCCCATCACCGACAAAAGTATTAGCACCAACAGCAACACGACATTTTAGTTTACTTGATTGTGATAATCTAATATTATGTTCTTTATAAATATGTTCAGACTCATAAGTATAAGTTTGATCTTTTAATAGATTTCTCTCAGGGACAATTGGATGAACCCATCTTTCTAAAACATCTTGACTTATTCCATCATAAGTTTGCCAACTTTCAACTCTAGCAGCATAATCATCAGTTGTAATATATGCATAAATTGATTTCTTTAATAAATCACTTGTTAAAACTCCTTTAACCCAATCTCTTCTTAAATATTGATAATCAAAATTTTCTTGAAATATTGTTGGAACAACAGGAGTACAAATATCAACATGACAGTCAATTAAATCATTCTTGATTATAAATTCCCCAACACCTTCTAAAACTTCAGGATCAATATTAACAGAAGATTTTATACCATGAACAGAAGGTATATCTTGATAATATAAACATCTATTGTTTTCTTTATCTAGAATGAAACAGGAAGGTTCAATATAAGATCTTGAACGATGTAATTCAGAGGCTTGTTTTAAAACCATGGTACAAATGTAGTCTCTGTCACTTGATTTTCTTAATTTATGCATCGCTAAAGCTTTATTCAAATCCAAATTTGTAACAACATCACCTGAAACTAGAATAAAATCACCATTAATTAAGCCCCTTGCATCAACATCTCTCATTGCATCTCCAACAGATTTAGATTCATATGAAGTTATTGTTTGAATTTTTTTAAATGGCGAAGATAATGAAATCCATTTCGAATTATCAATATATTCTTGAACTTGTTCTGCATGTGATGAACACATTAAAAAGACTTCACTAACTGAATTAGATTGGGCTAAGAATTCTAATGTATATTCTATTAATGGAACATTGGCTAAAGGTAGTAAACAACGTGGCTTAACAGATGTTAATGGCATGAAACGGGTTTCATACGAATCTGTAAGAACAACGGCTTGTAATTTGTACTCATCATCTTCTGATTCTGTTATTTTCTTCGATTTTGGAGGCATTATGAAGCTTTCTAGAGTACCCTTAAATTGCTCCTACTTGTGAGTCTTAACTATAATGAAGAAATTGATAAATTTTTTGAGATGCTGATGCACGGGTGTGGTTGCTCGCTTTGAAGTTCAAAATTGATTTTCTTAAGTGGAGTGATGAAAGATCTTTGGGAGCAGCCTTGTTTCAGCGGTAAAATGGTTCAAAGATTCAAAAAACATATGTCGTGTACAGTGTATTAATATATTTGTCCTTTCTTCTGACTCCTGTAGGTTAGTAATTACTCCTGTAACGCAAATTTCAGAAATGTATCAACGCAAGCAACAACAACAACATACAGCTGGATATAACGAGACCGATGTGATGGCTGGTGTGGCACGCATGGTTCTAAAGGATAAATTACGATGCAAGGGTCTTAAAGATCAACAGCAAAAGTATACTGTGGAATTAAACTTTGGTGATTATTCAAAATCAACTTGTACAAATTTTCAGCCTAACTTAATAAGAAATTTGGTACTTCAACTTGGTATGAGATCTGGGAAGAATACGCAAGAGTTGTGTAATGATTTAACAACATTATGCATGATAGGTGTTTCCAAAGGCCATTTAACTTTAGATATGGTAGATAAGATGAAAGATGAAGGTGTTAAATTAATTTATGAATTATATACAATTTATAAGATTGAAACAGGTGATGAGGTATATCCATTTGATAAAATTACTTTACCTAGAATTATCTTATCTTTTCCCGAGATTTCTCAAAATTCAATCATTAATCTCCCCTCTCAAGATTTTGGACAAATAAGTAAACAATTCAATAATTTTTTAAAAAGTCCTATTTACCCATCATTAATCAGCAAGCAATTAAATTCAAATACTATTACTTATTTATTAAATCCTTATATTGAATGTTATATTGAGTATGCCCTGAAATGTAACGAAAATTTGAAGAATTTAGGTCATACTTTTATTAAAGATAATCAATTGAAATATATCAAACTAATCCACGAATCTGAATTCCCTGAAGATTCGAATAGAATTAAGATAACTAAAACATATGAATCAATGTTTGTTAGTTTATTGAATAGTATTGATGCTTCGGGAATTAATAGTGATTTGAATGTAAACTTTAAAGATGTTAAAAGTGATGTTTCTAAAGTTTATGGAATTAATTTCGGTAACTAATTTTAAGTTTTCCGGTGGGTTTTTCTTTTTTTTTTTTGTAATTGTTATGGAAGGGTTTATTAAATATTAAATATCGAACTTAATAATTTGAAAAGACTTACGATAGCCTCAGCTCTTTTTTCTTACCTATATTTATTCAACTATTAGTAGTCTTTTTTTAATTTTTTTAATTAAGAAGTAGATTTTTTAGATCCAGCGGTTACAGTTGTTTCGCAGCACATCATCTAAAGGAATACGAGTGACTTTGTGGAAGCTTGAAATGGGGTAACGAAATTATAAATTCTTGTATAACAGATGGAGAATCTCATTTAAATTTAATTGAAACGTTTGAGATATCCCCTGGAGTATTTCCAGAATCAATGGAACTTAGTCAAGAGTTCTTAAGGGTTATATTCGTAGCTAAAATTTTGAAAAATAGCAATGAAATACCATACGTAATACTTTTAAAAAAGATATCCAATAATTTATAAACAAAATAAATCAAAAGATATATATATAAAAAAAATATAATGTGTATCGAATATAATGAAAATAAAGTAAAGAAAGAGAAATGAATAATACGTAACAATACATTCTGTCATGACCACTCACAACTTGAATGTAGCTTAACAAAAGAAAGGGGAACAAACCGGAAATAAATTAAATTAGCTAATACTTGTAGGGCTGAATTGCTGTTGTGAATGGTGGATGGAAGTTGCCCTTTTTTTCAAAGCTTCAGCAAACACCAAAGCAACAGGCCAAACGGGTGCATCAGCCAAAATACGAACACCTAATGATAAACATCTTGCTGATAATCTTGCGCTTAAAATAACCTCAGCAATTGGTCTTAAATCTGTAGTGTTTAAAGCTAATCTAGCAATTGAATCATCTAATATATCAACATCTAATGCTCCATTTGCTTGTTGTCTTAAAAATTCACTATATGATGTATTATTTGAACCTTTTGGTAATAAATTCTCTTCGACTTTTCGAAAAATCGTTTCAGTTCTTAACCAAAGGACACGGTCAGCTGTTGTCAGATTTCTTGACGTCTCTGAATCTTTTAAATAATCAATTGACCATTCTTCAATATTATATAAAAATTCAGAAATTAATAATAATGCAGTAAATAAACACGTTAAGAAGAAAATTGGTGTTCTTACAGATGTCTTTTCTGCATCATTATTAATACTTATAATTTCAATCCATAAATTAATTATATCTAATGAATAATTGACTGCATCTCTTAAAGCTTCAGGATCACCTCCTAAATTTTTCATTTCTTCATTCATCGAACTCCAATCTCTACACCAAACTTTACTTAAAACGGCTGAAACCTCAACACATTTTCTAATTTTTGCAAATGATAGCATTGGTAAGATTAACTTTAATGCAGAATTTTGACTGATTGTATAAATATTTTGACCTCTTGGAACTAGTACACCACCATTTCTAACAAAACTTGATTCCCATGACTTCAATAAGGTTTCAATGTGAGGTCTTGAATTTAATCTCCATCTAGCAGCTTTTAAACTTGCTGATTTATCATCTGAATCATCTAATTCTAATCTTTCATGATGAATATAAGAATTTAATGACATCAGTAATGATAATAATGATCTAAATCCAATTTCTTTATCTAAGGAGTGATTATTCAAATCTCTCCACAAATCTCTATAAGAATTAACTCCATTACTTAATTGAATTAAACTAAATTTAGAGTCAATTTTGATATTACGATCTTTCAATAAGCTAACCCATTCATTAATAGTTCTTGCTTTCCATAATGGTTCAACTGGGCAAGGAGAACCACAATAGATATCTTCTGCATTTAATTCGACTTTTGAACAAATTAATGGTCCATATAACACACATAAATGATGTAAACAATGAACCGTTCTAATTCTTGATTGTGCATACATAAAATAATCGTAAGATTTTTTTAATTGAAGAGATTGAGTTGATAATTGAGTTATATCAGTACTAATGTCAGGTGGAGCCATGAAATGTTCTAACGGCCTATCTAATTTTGTTGTTTTAACTAAGGCAACCAATGAAGTCAGTTGCCTTGAAGTCAACTTTGAAACTGAAAGATCGTTATGAAACATACCCAAAAACATATGTAATAATAAAGCTTGAGTTATATATAATGGAACTTCAGAGAACCCACTATTGAACAATTGATTTTCCATAAAATGATGAATCAAATACCTTGAGAAATTGAATAAGGTAGCAGAATTTCTTGCTTGAAATGAATATAATGCACCAACTGCGGACATTGAAATCAGTAATGGAACCTGATCAAAATGTTCTTCAACGTTTAAGGATGGAATATATATAAATGGAAAATATTTATGAAACTCAATTTCATATAATGCTAAATAATGATTTAAATCATCAAGTTGCGGAAATTGCGAAGCTTTTAAATTGTATGTATTCATAATGTGAGTTCTGACTTTTTCAGAACATCTACCTGGCACAGTTGGGTGTTGTTCTTGTACTGAAACTGATATATGTTTAAACAGATCAATCTGCCTTGATCTAAATAATTGAGATAAATCATTATTAATATTAACCATATTACCCAAAGTATTTGGGCAATCAGATGATGAATCTGGAGATTCATGATTCGAATTGCTTGGAGAATCAGTAAAGCCAATGTGATTTGAAATTACAGGGAATTCTTTTTCAATTGGAGCAGTAACAAATTCCGAAAGCCAATCTTCTTGTTCTTCTTCTTTAACATTTGGAGCCTGCGGTGGAGTAAGCGAATCTAAAGTTGTTTGGTTATTTCTAACGCTTTGAGTAACTGAAGATTCGGTTGACGGTATAGAAGAGTAATTATTATTATTATGATCATTATTATTTGTTGACTCAGTTGGCATTATATCAGGTTGACCTGACACTTTCGCATTTTCAGTAAGTGAATTATTCATCTCTAAATTGATCCCTAAACTTGACAAATCTAAATCATCCAAGTTTTCAATTTGGTCAAAATCAGGGTATGAAAAATTGTTATTATTTTGGGGATGCGCTAGTAATTGAGGTGAAGAAAAGCTAACCTGTTGGGGTGCATCAAGGTGAGCAATGTCGCCTTGATGCATATTGCCAGTGTATGAATTAGATGTGGCAGCGCTAAAAGAATTATGTCTTTGATCTCTGAATTTGTGCTCATTAGATTCATCAAATAAACTTTGAGGCTTAAGGGAAAGGTCACCAGTAAACGCCACTTCGTCGTCACTAGCACCCTCACTATCAATTTCGTCGTCCAATGATGCCATGACCTGGGTGACCGGGACATACTCATCAGTGACTGGAGAGAGGTTAGAGGAAGGAGATAACCTTTTCTGTTGTTTGACAGGCCGTATGTAAGACGACGAGCCCACGCCGGAGCCCGAGGTTGAAGATCCCGATCCCGATCCGGAATTCAGTGAGGACGGAGGCGAGAGGGAAAATGTTGGAGAGTAGAAGTTAGCATAGCTAGAAGACGATACCTGTTGGGGGTCGCTGTAAGGAGCAGTAGTAGTAGCAGTAGCAGTAGTATGATCAGAAGCGGTAGGAGCAGGTGCAATAGCAGCAGCCGTAGTGTAGTTGATGTTATCTTGCGGATGGGACATAGTGAAGTTGGCTCCGTCCGGAGAGGTGTGGGAGGGACGGTAGTCTGGGGGACTGACACGAACCGACGACTGGGGTGTCGGAATGGCAGATGACGATGAAGCGTTAGAGTAACTGCTATCATACGCTTGCTGCTGGCTAGGAAGAGGGAGTTGGTTGCTCGTGTTGTTTCTGACAATGTTGATGTTATCGTTCAAGTAATCGCTGACTACCTGACCATCCTTTGGTTCGAGTTTAGGACCTTTAACCCGTCTTGGAGCATTGGTCCTATTATTGGTAGGTAATGAAGAATGTAGTTTCTGTTGATGTCTTAACACCAAGTCTCTTCTTGCAAAGCAGCGACCACAAGCAGCACATTGAAAGGGTTTCTCATTAGTATGGGATCGTTGATGCCTCTTCAGGTGTTCAAGTCTTGCAAATGCTCTAGTACAGGTAGGGCAAATATGAGGTCTCGGTTTATCAGTTTTCACCAGAGCCGATTTTCTGGGGATAGGAACAGTTCCAGTGTTGGTGCCCGGGGCCATAGATAAACATGATGTGGATTCGGTGGATCCTATGATGTCTTTCGTGGACATTTGGGTAGTTGGAGGGTGTCTTTGAAGTGATGAAAACGTGGTGAACGGAATTTTAGAAAGAAAGAGAGCAATATGTGTAAAATGTTAGAGCGAAGGAAATGTATAATGGTGAGGCTGTACACCGATATTTGAGCTGGCAATAGCAGAGAGGAGAGAAAGGTATAAAGGAGGGAATGTCAGGGACCAGAAAGTAGACTTGACAGTAAAATATACTCGATGAAGAGATAGCGGATAGCCAGAAGTCTCCAGAAATTGTTTGCCGTAGCCTGACACCAATTAAGGTTTAAAGGTATCGAAACAGCCAATAAAAAATTTAAAAGACGTGACGCACTGCCACACACCGCCACACACCGCCACATATGCCCAGATTGGGACATCCAATTAAAGAAAGAACTCGTGGAGAGAATCCAGTGTATTAATTACTGCCGAGTAATCAGAATCAGTGATCAATGGGGTGGTCATTCATCCTTGCAATGCTTTTATCGTGATGTAGAACAAAATGCATTTGTATGCAAATATGTACAGAGATTTAAATGTATCTAATTAACTGTTTCCGGCATTTTCCACCTTTTTTTTTCGTGTTTCCGGCCGCTAATATTGCTTTTGTGAATTTACCACAAGAGGCTCAAATTAATTATTATAATCGCTGCCAGACTAACTAACTGACAAGAACAACCTCCAAAGAGGATAACAACCATAATACCGCATGTCTTATTTTAACGAGGCAAGGCCATCCTCGAATTTTGACCCCGACCAGCTACCCTATTGGAACCCTAAAACACAAAGAAAAATATGTTTCATCACAGGTGGTAATAGTGGAATAGGTTTTTATACAGTTTTACATCTATATTTACATGGGTTTATAGTTTATGTTGGAGGTAGAAGCAAACAGAGAATTGAAACCGCATTTGTCGAACTTAAAGAACAAGCTATCAATTGTAGACTTAAATTAACCGAAGAACAAAGATTAAGCCAATATTTAGGTGATTTAAAATTTATTCATTTGGATTTATTAGATTTAAAATCCGTTTCCAATGCTGTCAGAGAATTTAAATCAAGAGAAAAATATCTAAATTTATTGATTCATAATGCTGGTATAATGGCTGTCCCATATTCAAAAACTAAAGATGATTTTGAAATTCAATTACAAACAAATTATATTTCACCATTCCTGATAACTGATGGCTTAATAAAGTTAATGGAAGTATCTTCAGTGATTGATCCAAGAATAGTTTACGTTTCTTCAGTTGGTCATAGATTTGCTATATTGCCTTTTAGTTTGAATTTTGATTTTCCTTATAAACCAAACATTTTATTCACTTTTTTTAGATATGGAAGTGCAAAAACTGCAGGCATTCATATGATTCGAACAATCTCAAAAACTCATCCTAAAGTTTTATCAATTTCTGTTCATCCTGGTTTTGTAATGAATACAAATCTATTTAGTCATTTTACAAGGTTACCTTTTATTGGTGCCTTATTTTGGATTTTCTTTCAATTATTTGGTTTCTTCTTTGGTGTCTCAAATGAAGAAGGTGCTTATTCAACTTTAAAATGTTCAATGAGCAATAAACTTACTCTAGAAAAAGATAATGGAAAATATTTTGCAACCTTTGGTGTTGAAACAAATCCTAGTTGGGTTGCTGCAAATGATGATTATGCTTTAAAAGATTGGGCTTGGACTGTGACGGAATTGAAAAAACGTGGGTTTCAAGTCCAAAATCAATAATCAAGTAAAGATGGTCATTGCTTTTTTTTACTGCTTTTTTCTAACTTATTTATTTTATTTAATTGCTTTACTGTATCTTCTTGCTTTTCCCTCCCTTTTTAGGTTATCTTTCTTTTTTTGGTTGTTGTATTATTATGGTTGCTTGGACTTCATTTCAATCATTTGTCATTTTTTAAGCCACTTTGCATGCATATTTTTTTTTCTAGTTTCCTTTTTAAAGTTAAATTTTGTTTTCCTTAAATCTGTACTTTGGCGCTTGATCTTTAAAGTAACTAATGAAAATTTCAGGTTCATTTTAGCCCTGTGTACTAGATCGCCCATCAATGAACTTTGAATTGAAGTTTTTATTAGAATTATGAAAGTTTCAACCTTATAAATAGACAAAAGAGAAGACTTTCTGAAGACTTTGTAATTTGTAAGAATGTTCATTTTTCAGGTTTTAGTTAATTTAACCAGTAATATGGTTTACTTATATTTAATACAAGGTTTATTCGATAATGTGCAAACCCTCCAAAAAAAATTTAATTAAAAGGCAGAAGCTACCATGTCTAGTAGGTGATCATTGTTCACATAAACTTATGTACATACTGTCCTGTTAAATTGAATCACTAGAGGCTTAAATCCTGACTGTTCTTTGTGCCGTTAGGGTTAAACAAAAAATCAGCATTTTGCCGAGAGCGAAGAAGTACATATCATATCTCATCACAACCACCAGGTCCAACTGACTGCCATAGGCACACACATCCTAATACTCTACATGGGTACCTTCCTTTGCTTAGAACCAATTGACCAATTCATCCTTGTACCATTAACAACCTGAAAATTGCTTTAGTAATATCGGTGAGACTTCTAGTCATTTTAAATTAACACTCTAATTCAGCAAGAAAACTATAATTCACACATATATATATATAATATGCCTCCAATTAATTTAGGAGATAAGTTTATGGAGGTTCTGGCTAATCTGCCATTAGAAGTCATTATACATATATTTTGCCGAGTTTACACTACACTTGTACCAGTCACTGAATATTTCCCAACTTTACCCGATACCAATAGTACATTTGTACATGATACGATAATATCATCAATATTCAACAAATCTTCAGTGTATTTTTCTGCTGGAGAGCTGTGGTGCCCTCAAATTACCAATTGTCGTATATCATCTCAAACCCCTGATTTCTATAATTTATTTGATAGATTAAAACTTAAACATATTCATATCTATGAAGTTATTTTAGATTCAAGGGATGAAGATATGAACTTTATGCTTGCATTTATTGAAGAAAATCCAAAATGTTTTAAAAACCTTATGATCAAAGGCGATTTTAGTCTATACGATTTAAGATCCATGGTTACAATACTAAACGAGATTCAAGACCAGGATATAGCCATACAAATTGAATTTTCATATTATGATACCGATAATCCCCTCTATTGGTATCCAATTTTAAAACCACTTTTTCCTTGTATCACAGTGCTGGATATATTTATATCACGATTATTTATTGCAACCTTTGGCTTTGAGTTTCCTCAAGAATTTTCAAATTTGAAAAAACTATCACTTGACTTATACGATTATTATGGATCACTTCAAAATATGCTTAAGAATGATTCTCTGACATGGTTAAAAATCAATCATACAATGCCTAATGATATAGATAGAGGAGGTGATATCCATGGCTTCAATTTTAGTGGATTACCGAGATTATCTTGTCTAAGATTAATTGATGTTCATGTTTCTTGTAAAGCAATGAAAAGCATGCCACTGACACTGAAGGAATTAACATTAGATGAATGTAACTTTGATTTGATTGATGGTGATATAAATTTAAATAGTCGACAATTTGAGAATTTAAAGCTGCTCCATAATTTAGAAAGATTAAAGATATCTTGTTTAGAGTACACTAATTTCAGTGAGTCGAGATGGGACTCGCATATTCAGTGTTCCGAGATCTCTAAAGCTATTGATAATTATTCTCAATGCCATTATTACCAAAGAGATGACGATTCAGATGAAAACAGTGAAGAAAACAAAAAGTTTGTTGCGACCAACCCCTACTTAACTCAAATGAAAGAAGCATTTATCTATGATATTACAAGTATACCAGTGACAAAGGATAGATTCATATTTAAGACTGATATTCGTTCTGGGGCAATAGAGTTTATGATACATTTTCATCACCCAGATAAAGCGAGATATAACGAAACTGCAACTGATTTAAAAAGCAAAGTTATACTATGGAAACGCAGTTCTAATGATTATTCCGTAATAGATTTATCCAAGTTTAATTTTCAAAATATTAAAACAATGAAGATATTTTTGGCTACACATTCACCAATGACTTTTGTAATAGGAGATGTTCCGGACACCGTTGAAGAACTTTTTATCTATCATGGAAATTTTGCTGTATTATCCAATTCAGTTATATTTGAGAAGAGTAATGACTATCCAATGCCAGAATATCTGCTGGTCAGAGACTAGAACTGGGTGGTTTTTATTATCTTTTTCCGGGGTCAGAAGAATAATGAGAATTAATATGAAAAGTGGCAACCCCTTCAAATATATTGAAACTGCCATCAATTCACTTACTTTTAGTATGTGAGCTTTACAAGAACAAGAAGCCAATAGATCTTCGAAATATTCAAATTTAGCCATAAAAAATAGAAAACTGATGCATAATATTATATGACAAAAGCTGATGGTCTCGTCACTTTATGATAATAATTAATAGTTTATCAACTTCAACAAATGATTCAATAGTGTAAATTCTCTTTAAATCGAATGGGTTTATTGCTTTTAGGAAGTTATTCTGTAATGAATTTTTAACTAATTCATGTTGTTGATTTGTTTATATTTCGAATGATGCCATATCATTTCCATTTAAATTGGCTTTATTGGTAACTTTAAAATTGAAATATTTGAATTGTTATTTTGGGCGTCATTGAACCTATTTTTTATTGCTTGATATCCACATAGTATATTATTTCATGAAAGGATACTAATTAATCATAGGGTTCTTTTAGGTGATAAATTGTCATTAGAAGGAAGCTTGTTCAACAGCGGAAGATTATTGTAAACTGCAAATAAGAAATATTCCATATGAACTAAACATATAGTATTTTTTAGTTCGTTGTACTTTAATTATTTTTTTACGTAAAGAATTGAAACAGACTTCGTTGATTTTTTTAGTAAGGCAAAATTATTTCTAGCGATACCGATTTTTGTTTATCAAAAAAGCGATTTGACTCATATTCAATATAGCTGGGATTTTTGAAATAAACACTTGATTTCTCGATCCAAGCTTGTTATATTAAACAGACCAATATAACAGAGACAACGAATGAAAGAGTTAGGATTTGTATATGATTTCAGAGTTTACGAAAGGTAAGAGTCAGACAGGTTTACTTTTAATTAAACGAAGACTCTCGCTCATATAATTTCATTGAGCTAAACGTTTAAGGGACAACATGTTTCTGTTCAGAAGGAAACCACCATCACTTCCTGTTGATTTTATAAAGATTGTTGCCCCACTGCCGATTGAACTTATAATTTTGATATTCAGCAGAATCTATATTGATTATGTGCCCATTTGTGAATACTTTAAAGCTTTAATTAAATCAGATAATGATAAAACACACCTGTTCCATGCTAGTTTAATAGCATTAACACTAAATTCCAAAACTTGGACATTCCATAAAGAAACATATGATTCTCCTGATTTCAAGTTGTTCCTGAACTATTTACAAGTGAATGGCTTACAAATTAATGTTGGCATGAATCCTCGCATTGCACGTGAAGGTATCTATGATATGCTAAGTTTTATTACAAAACACCCAAAATGCATCAAGTGTCTGCGTTTGAGAGTTAGCTATAAAGATCGTGACTGGGCTGATGTGTTTTCAAATCTAAAACAGATACAACATCAAACCAGTGTAAGCATACGGCTAGACTTATGTGACATCAAAACTCTGGATAGCATTGATTGGTATATAACCCTATCTCCATTTTTTGAGTGCATCACTTATCTTACAATAACTTTAAATGATCCATTTTTTGAAGAAGAATGTGGTTTTAAATTTATTCAAAGATGTAAAAAATTGAGAGCATTGTTTTTGTCTATAGTGGAGCATCCTGGTCCTTTGAACATCAAATTAGAGAATGATTTGCTTAGAGTTTTGGTTATTAACTATGATACAAATAGTAATAGAAAATTTAAAGACGATATACATGGATTTGATTTCGGTAGTTTGAAAAGATTGAACTTTCTTGAATTAGAAGATTTTTATTTATCACAAGAGTCGTTGAAAACTATACCTGAATCAGTAACGGATTTGTCCATTTGCAGGTGTAGAATTAAAGGAATTGATATTCCTCTAGATATGGAAATTCCTAATCTCAATGATAAGGCAAAGTTTGCAGTCTCTGGCCTTGTTAGTCATTTAGAAAATTTAGATTATTTCCAGCTTCTTCCTGAAAGAGAGTTAACAGTAGAAAGCTACTTGAACACAGATTATAGTAGTAAATTTGATTACAAAATGTCTCTGTTGTTTGGTGTTCTTGGGGTTGCTTCTTGTATCTTCATTGAAATGTTGTTACGTACTGCCTCATCTTTATTTGATAAATACTTCAGATAGTCTACTTTCTGTCTCTAATTTGGCTTGACATATACAGGTATTATCTCAAATACAAATATCTACCGTTTCGGTTTTTTGATCAAACATTTCTAGGCTGCACGTGATCGCGTGGTTGTTCTGAACTGATGATCGGTCGCTTGCCGTTATGATCATTGGTGGTTCAAATACTCCACCTAGACTATCTATAGTTTTTTGACGGATAAATTCCGTATGTAATATCTACAACAATAATTCTTGTACATAAGTTACCAGATTATTTATTCTAATTGGAGGATATATTGAGTTTTGTAAGCATACTACGTAATCGATTGCTTGTCACTCGGATTTCAGCAAAGTGAAAATTAGTGATACTTGCCAAAGCTGGGTCTTATGTAGGAAATCCAGTTCTTGGCTTTTTCCCTGGTGTCGAGGCATTAACAAATCGCATGCTCCCCTCCTTTGAGTTTCCTGATAACAAAACTAACCAGATTATAGTATGGCACAGTCGTGTCCTGTAACGGATCTAATTGCTCACATATGATCTACGACTCTGTTCAGATAACTGCTTATCTTTCAATCAAGATTTGCAAATCATTTCAACAGTGCTGCATAACGCTGTCGGTTCAGAGTTTCCAGTTATCTTTCAGGTCTCAGCACTATATCAGCAATATATATAAATATATGGTTCCCTTTCCATCCTCTAGTTGTCTGTTTAGTGGACTTTAATTTTCAGTCAAGATGTCCTCGGAAGACGAAAAGGTAAACGCTAATTTGGCAACTCATGAAGTCGCTTCATTTACGAAAGAGGATATTGGTAAAGAAAACCAAATAATTACCAGTGTGGTTTCGGCAGATGGTAAGGTTATCAATATTACTGGTGATGTTGATGAAGCAATGGCCCTTGCTTTAGAGGCTGAGGGTATGGAGATTAGCGAAGAAGATAATAAGAGAATGTTATTGAAGACTGACTTATACTTAATGCCATTGATCTGTTTTCTTTATGCTGTTCAATTTATGGACAAAACTTCGAATGCGAGTGCTTCAATTATGGGGTTGAAGACTGATTTAGGTATGGTGGGAGATATGTATTCCTGGGTTGGCTCTTCTTTTTATTTAGGATATCTATTTTTTGAGATGCCTGCTTCAATGATAATACAAAGATTTCCTTTATCTAAAGTAACTGGAATCTTTGTTTTTTTATGGGGTAGCGTCCTTTGTTTGCATGCTTGTCCTGATTATGCTGGATTCATTTTCTTGAGAACTATGTTAGGTGTTTTAGAATCTGCAGTCACTCCAGCTATGGTTATTCTCACTTCGCAGTGGTATAAGAAAGAAGAACAATTTACAAGAACTGCTATTTGGTTCAGTTTCAATGGATTTGGTACAATCTTTGGTTCTTCGATTGCTTATGGTATTTTAATCCATGCAGATGGTTTTGCAATTGAGGCATGGAAGGTGAACTTTATCATCATCGGGTTGATTACCACGTTTTTGGGTATAGTTATTTACTTTTATATTCCTGATGCTCCTTCAAGTGCTTGGTTTTTAACTAGAGAGGAAAAATTGCTAATTGTTCAAAGAATCAGATCTAATAATCAAGGTTTTGGTAACAAGCATTTCAAAAAAGCCCAATTTATTGAAGCAGTTACTGATTATAGAACATGGCTCTTTGTCTTGTTTGCCATTGCTAGTAATATTCCTAATGGTGGTATTACAAACTTTAGCTCTATTTTATTGAATACTGATTTTGGATTTACTGTCAAAAAGAGTTTCCTAATGGGAATGCCAGGAGGTGCTGTTGAATTGGTGGGGTGTACTTTATTTGGGTTGTTCAATAAGTATGCAAAACATAGAATGGCACTTGGTGTTTTTTCAATGATTGTCAGTTTATTTTCAAGTTGTATGCTTGCATTTGCGAATGATTCTAAGAGTGCACGGTTGGCAGGATTATACTTACTAACTTTAGCCCCAGTCGGTATGATTTGTTCTTTATCATGTTTTTCTTCGAATGTTGCAGGTCACACAAAGAAGATTACCGTCAATTCATTTTATTTAATTGCCTACTGTGTTGGAAATATTGTTGGTCCTCAAACATTCAAAACAAGTGAAGCCCCACACTACAATACTGCAAAGATTACTATTGTTGCATGTTATGTTATTTCGGCCTTCTTATTATCTGTGCTTTACGTTTCTTATTGGTTTGAAAACAAATTAAGAGACAAAAAACATCAACAGAAATTGGAAGAGGGTGTGGATGATGAGTACTTCATGGAAAATCAAGAATTTGCCGACTTAACGGATAAACAAAATCCTCACTTTAGATATGTTTTATAGTTGTTTTTGTATTTTATGGTAGGTTTTAAGTAACAAGTTTTATCCAATTATTGATCGGTTTCATAGATGGTGAGAAGCACCCAAAGGAAGAACTCCGCAGAGTAAGACTGATTTGGAGCTTCAGAGTGATCACCGCTCGGCTAGAAAATTGTGGTGGCGGAAATATCGCCTATGGGTAACAGCTTCCCTAATCCCGAACTCTTGCTCTCCTGATCCGACTGACGCAACCGAAGTCCACCGTTACTCTTTAGCTTAAGAAAACCACTTGCATTAATAATAATTCAAGAACTCCGAGTTGGTAGTTGGGCACTAGTGCATAGCTCAAATGTAAGTAAAACATTTTTGCTCCCTTTTTTCAAAAGTCAACAAAATAGTTACCTAGGGTATATTTGGATGGCGGGACTTTGCCCGAGTGTCTTTATAGTATCAGCATGTATCTAGGATGTATTAGTCAATATCATTATGTATTCATAGATATATATGAATTATATTAACACAGATCTTGAATAATAGTGCTACTAAGGTGAAGTTACTGATAAATAGTTGGAGTAATAAAGGAATCGAACTTGTTTTGTTATCGAGAGATTATAGGTTCGTATCCTATCGTTAAATCAAATATAGGCAAATGTAAAGCAATGAAAGAAAAACAAAAATAGGAAACTTTAATTTTGATCATAAGCTTTATGACGAATAAATTACATATATAAAACTTGATGAAATTGCAAAGCTATATGATATCATTCCTATTAAGTTTGATACTAATATTAATATATATCATGGATAAGAATATCCTTAAACGGCACCTTCTCCGGGAAAATGATCGCATTAATAGAGAAGTAGTTCATTCTTACAAAAAGCCAGTGTTACCAGCTTTATGAAATTCTATATAGCACATAGTAGTTGTGGTTGATACCTTTTTATTTTTTTCAAAGTTTGATATATTATCATTAACGAATGAGAATTATGCAATACAAACAGGGTATTGATCGCACCTTACGCTACCGTTTCTGATTTGTTCTGTATTCCAAAGAAACAAGACAATAAAAAAATATAAATATAGTTTACAGTAAATCTCAATCAGAAGTTGAAGTTAAAAGTACTACTAAAGGTGAGGTATATACTTGTACAAGTTTTTGTCAGCATTGTTTCGATTACTAATTTTTCGGAGTTAATTGTGTTTATTCCGGATTTAATTGGTCTCACTCCGGAGTTCTCTGCTTCGCCTGTTTCTGCTTAACTGTTTACTATTTTTTATTCGGTTCGGAACTTTAGATTTATAGCATGCCGGCAGAATATTTGGAAGCTTGTTATCTGCTGGTGTTAGTGCGGAGCGGGGCTATGCGGCAAGTGCGGTAGTCTGTCCGAACGACTTCGGCAGTAAAAGTAGGACCTAGATTTTAACATCACATAATAAGTTGAGTTTCTTCTTTTTTACTGACTCATTTAATTAAGCTAGCAAAGCCTTAAAGCTAATTTCACAGGCCCTATCTTAAACAGAAATTAATGGTACTTAAAATTACCTGCAAATTGGTCACAGGGATTTATCTGGCAAATAGCATATGCAATGTAGTCCATTTTCTGTATTGCAATATACACATGTCTCGATAATTTTATTTTGTAAAATATACAAATTCTAAAGAAAAGCTTATATGCTAAATAGAAGCATTAATCCAAATATTTCATGCTTTACAAACAAAAGAAAATTGAGGTTGCAATTCTATATATAGTGTTCCGTTCTATTTCGGTAGCAAGAGCATATATATTCAAATACTTATACTACACATTTTTCTATCATGAAAGTTTTTCTTTTCCCTTTGATAAGTTTTGTAAGGGTATATCCTGCAAACTGAATGGAATATAAAACAAGGGCAACTTTAGTTTGTAAGTTTATAAAAATTGGTTTTCACTCTCGGCTTACGAAAATTATAGTTGATGCTTTAGATAAAATTCAATGAACCAATATGATCAGATTACTAAACAAACCATTAAAATGTATATGGATTAATAAAATGAACATTAATCGATAAAAATAAATAAATAATGCAGATGGAATAGTAGATGGCTCACGGAAAATAGATTGGAGTAGAATAAAAATTTAGAATTCACTTATAAAGCCCAATTCGCTTCCGGAGATGACGCGGCGCTCGGAGAAAAGCTTAACGGCGGGCGGCTAAACGGCATAACTGCTTAAAGCGAAAGCAGGGCAAACATAAATAATCTACCAATACGTTAGTGTAAATAGTATATAATTGCCCAGTTTTGTCTTTTTTTCTGTCGCAAATTTTACATAAGTTTGCTTGCCAAATCTTCCTGTATTTTTTTTTCTCCTTTGCTTGCTTCACTGATTTCACGAATTACACTTCTTTTGTAATCAAGTTTCACCACTACTTATTCAAATAAAAAAGCAAGAGAATTACTAATCATGTCGAACGATTCAACGGCTGAGTCTATCTCAGTTAAGTCAGGTGAAGAGCTTGCCGCTTACGATGGCTTCTCTGGCGATGTTGAAACTAATATTCAGCAATTAGCAAAGTCATTAACACGTCAAAGTGATGCTGCTCTGTCTGAAAACGATGAATTAACTTCAAGTCGTCAGTTGATTAGAACTTTATCTTCGATGTCTCAAGTTCCCGGAATTTCTCCATATTCAGGAGAAGTGATTGATGAAAGATTGGATCCTGATTCTGACAATTTTGACGCCAAATTTTGGGTTAAGAACCTCAGAAAGTTATTTGATTCTGATCCTGAACACTATAGACAAAGTTCATTAGGTGTCGCTTATAGAGATTTAGTTGTTCGTGGTATAGCTTCCGATGCTGATTACCAAGAAACAGTTTCCAATAAGCCAATAAAAATTTTAGTTGATAGTTATTACAAGTACTTCAGAGCTAATGATCAATCAAGATATTTTGATATTTTAAAAACCATGGATGGTTTAATGAGACCTGGAACTCTAACAGTTGTTTTAGGAAGACCGGGTGCTGGTTGTTCCACTTTACTAAGAACAATCTCTCAGCATACATTTGGTGTTAAGATTGACAAGAAATCTAGAATTTCCTATGATGGTATTTCCCCAGAGGACATTCAGAAACATTACAGAGGTGAAGTTACTTTTAGTGCTGAGTTGGATTATCACTTCCCTCATTTATCAGTTGGCCAAACATTAGAATTTGCTGCTTTGTTAAGAACACCACAAAATAGACCACCAGGAATCACTAGAAAGCAGTATGCAGAACATTTAACAAAGGTATGTACAGTATTCTCAAGGTCAATAAGTTGCACTTTCTAAAAGATGAGATTGGCTTTGGTATTTTTTTTTTGATTACAAAGATCTCTGAACCCGGAAATCCTCTCTATATTTTTGATTTTGTTCTCGATACTAACTTTTACTCTTTTTCTTTTAGGTTTACATGGCTACTTATGGGTTGTCTCACACTTTCAATACTAAGGTTGGTAATGACTTTGTCAGAGGTGTATCTGGTGGTGAAAGAAAGAGAGTTTCCATTGCTGAAGTTTCCTTATGTGGTTCAAGCCTTCAATGTTGGGATAATGCCACCAGAGGATTGGATGCTGCCACTGCTTTAGAATTTATTAGAGCTTTAAAGACCTCAGCCATGATCTTGGAAACAACTCCTTTAATTGCTATTTATCAATGTTCTCAGGATGCTTATGATTTATTTGACAATGTTGTCGTCTTATACGAAGGGTATCAAATTTATTTTGGTCTTGGAACTAAAGCCAAATCATACTTTGAAAATATGGGTTGGGAATGTCCTGATAGACAGACCACTGCTGATTTCTTGACTTCTGTTACTTCTCCTGCCGAAAGAGTGGCTAAAAAAGGTTATGAAAACAAGGTCCCAAGAACTCCAAAAGAATTTTCTGACTACTGGAGATCATCTCCGGAATACGCTGAATTGGTTCAAGAAGTTGATTCTTACATTACTAATGCAGGTAACTCTAACCTAGCTGATGAGTATAGGGCTTCTCATATTGCTAAACAAGCTGATCATATTAGACCAGGCTCATCATTTACCGTTTCATACTGGATGCAAGTTAAAACCATTTGTAGAAGAAATCTATGGAGAACTCAAGGTAATCCATCAATTACCCTATTCTCTGTTATTTCCAACATTATTATGGGGTTGATTTTATCATCGTTATTCTATAATCTATCTGCTAATACTGGTACTTTCTATTACAGAACTTCATCCATGTTCTTTGCTGTTCTATTCAATGCTTTCTCATCCATGTTGGAAATTTTACCATTATTCGAAGCTAGAGGTATCGTTGAAAAGCATAGGAAGTACGGGCTTTACCATCCATCTGCTGACGCTCTTGCTTCTATTATCACTGAATTGCCTGCTAAATTTATGACGTCCATTGGTTTCAACTTGATCTATTACTTTATGGTGAACTTTAGAAGATCACCAGGTCACTTTTTCTTTTATTGGCTTATGACGATGACAGCCACCTTTATCATGTCTCATGTTTTCAGAACGGTGGGTTCATACTTTAACAGTTTATCCGAAGCAATGACTCCTACTGCTTTGATTTTGCTAGCTTTAGTTATGTACACTGGTTTTGTTGTTCCTACACCAAGTATGCATGGTTGGTCAAGATGGATTAACTATATTGATCCAATGGCCTACATCTTTGAAGCATTGATCTGTAATGAATTTACTGGTAGACGGTTCGAGTGTTCTGCTTATGTCCCGTCCTATGATGACGTTCCAATGTCTAACAAAGTTTGTAGTGCTGTCTCTGCTTCAGCTGGTGAAGAATATGTTTATGGTACCAAGTACATTCTTGAATCGTTTAAATATAAGGCATCACATAATTGGAGAAACTTTGGTATTGGTCTTGCTTTTGCTGTTTTTTTCCTTTTCACATATTTAGTTTTGGTTGAAACTAACAAAGGTGCTGTTCAAAAGGGTGAAATCATTGTGTTTATGCAGTCTCACTTAAGAAAATTAAAGAAAGAAAAGAAATTGGTCAGCGGAAGTGACATCGAGATTGGTGACACAGGCGAAAAACCAGCTGGTGTTGCAGATGACGACTCTTCTGATGATGTTGGTAAGTTAATTGCCGGTAAAGATATCTTCCACTGGAGAGACGTTTGTTATGAAGTTCAAATCAAAAGTGAAACCAGAAGAATTTTGGATCATGTTGATGGTTGGGTTAAACCTGGTACTTTAACCGCATTAATGGGTGCTTCAGGTGCTGGTAAAACTACATTATTAGATGTTTTAGCTAATAGAGTTACTATGGGTGTTGTTTCTGGTAATATGTTTGTCAATGGTAATTTAAGAGATTCATCTTTTCAAAGATCTACTGGTTATGTTCAACAACAAGATTTACATTTACAAACTTCAACTGTCAGAGAAGCTTTAAGATTTAGTGCTTATTTAAGACAACCTAGCAGTGTTTCAAAAGCAGAAAAAGAAGAATATGTTGAAAATGTCATCCATATTTTAGAGATGCAATCATATGCAGATGCTCTTGTTGGTATTTCTGGAGAAGGTTTAAATGTTGAACAAAGAAAGAGATTATCTATTGGTGTTGAACTAGCTGCCAAACCACAATTATTATTATTTTTAGATGAACCTACTTCTGGTTTAGATTCTCAAACTGCTTGGTCTGTTTGCCAGTTAATGAGAAAATTAGCTAGTAATGGTCAAGCTGTTTTATGTACGATCCATCAGCCATCTGCTATCTTGTTGAAGGAATTTGACAGATTATTATTTTTAGCAAAAGGTGGTAGAACTGTTTACTTTGGGGAATTAGGTGATGAATGTCAAACTATGATTGATTATTTTGAAAAACAAGGAGCTC